>CM030024.1:11287500-11385000 GCA_017639485.1 Pluvialis apricaria
TAGATACAAAATCCATAGGCAGTCGATTGCCTTCCACGTATTCAGCATTACTGCTCTTGCCTATTTTACCCTTAGGCATCTTTTATTTCTTGCACAGATGGTCTCACTCAGCCCTAACAAAATGTTTTAAGCTGTTGCATAAATTAAAATAAGAGGCCCCAAAGTACAAAAGTGCAACTCTTTGGTAAGAAGTTGGAGGCCGGGGCGGGGGGGGAGGAGGAATAGGCAAGCAGAGAAAACAATGCAGGGCTCTGCTTCCCTCTCCAGCACCTTCTTGAATTGGCTACAGCGTGCGGGTTAGTCACAGGTGTATTTCCAACAGGGCAAGCCGAAATACATGGCATGTGGAGGAACAAATGTGTAAGGTTGCAGAGGAGTGGGTGTATTTGCTGCTTGCACACCATATATGTGCACCAAAGTAATGAGTAAAGATGGTCAATATTTTTTGACATATTTTCTGTATTGGAAAAGGTGATTTAGCAAGCTCATTGGATTGGGAAGGAAATTGGAAGGGCTTGATTTAATTTATGCTGTTATTGAAAGATTATGTAATGATAATCAGCCTTCAGCCTTGGCATTTGGCTTTGTTAAAATGAAGCTCCTCAGAAGCATTTCACAGATAATTTTGAAATACTGATTTTTATTTCCAACATGGGAAGGCAAGAGACGCTGATATGTCAGAGCATCCTGCTAAGTAGAAATTCCACGTGCTGATCTACTTGAGTAACAACCAAAAGCACCAGCACCAATGGCCAAACTGCAATGTCTTGTATATACAGACTCTGAAAGATGCTGAGACCTCTTTAAAACCAGGCTGGACGTGGGCTACCTCACAGTGGAATGCTGAAAAGGAGTGGAATCCTAAACTATCATTTGCATTTGAAAGTCTTAGACCTCACATGTACTGTAAAAAAACTGCATATCACTGAGCAAAACATTGGTTATTTGTTTTGTTTCTTACTGGATGTATTTTTATTTATTTTTTTAATTCAGCGTGGTAAAATACTTCTGTTGCAGTTCATAGCTTGTGTACTGATTTGCCAGTAGGTTAAGCTGACTGGAGTAAAAGTGAAGCTTGCGGCCTGAAGGCTTCCCCTTGGCTATGAAGCCTGTAGTCTTGCAGGCACAGCTATAGAGCCGTCTGCCTCTGCAACACCCGGTGCAACTGCTTGTCCCCGTGGTTTGGTTTTGATGCCTTGGGCTTCCACCACAGTTTATCCCTACTGTTTTCTTCAAATCTCTCAGAAGGTGTGGGACTTGTTATTCATAGTCAAAAACTTCATAAGATTTTTGATATTGTGTAACAGAGGTGAAAATGCACACGGGTTTTCTATGGTATTTATGATCACGTTGGTATCTTACCTGAAGATGAATGACAAGAGTTTGCAGCTCTCTTGAAGGGGGAAACACCACCCAAACCATATAGGACTTCTTAAATGCAGTGCCTTAACCTCACTTCACCAATTGTTGGCGTTGTGGAGTGTAGGGTTGCCCTGAATTCAGGAAGGCGGCTATCTTCTGCTTCACTGAACTTCGGGTTGGTCTGTGATGCTCAGATTCAGCCTCATACCCACTGCAGTAGGATTCTCTTATCAGCCATTAGCAGATTCAAGCTTAATCAGGTTTCTGTGACTTCCACAGTGTGTGAGGACCTTCCCTTAGTGAAAGTTAGCAACAGATAACATTTCAGTGATGTAGCTGTTAGGTCAACAATCCTTTTTTGAGGCCTGTGCAAATACCTCGGGAGTTTCATTTGAGAGACCAACCTGGCAACTCAAATACAGCCTGCTGTGCAGAGACTTCATCCTCTTGAATGGGTCTTCATAGATTTGCCAACTGCTTGTAGTCCTTGGGTGGGTTACTGAGGTGATGTAGTTAGTGGTATTGGACAGCACCAGGAAATGCAACACAGCAGATGAGATGTCCTCCTCCTGTCAGTGCTCTACCCATCAGTGCAACTTGTGCTGATTTTATGCCTTCCTGAGCACCCTCTGCGCAGCTGCGCTCAGGAGTGTGGCAGCTGGGATGGGATACACTGGGCAGATGTACTTGTTTCCTAACCCCAGGAACCTTTTCTCTTTTGCGTTTCCCCTACATTCTGAGCCCATGAAGAACTAGAACTGAAGGCAGCGTGGAGTAGTTTCCTGTGCTGGGGATAGGAATTGGGGAAGCAGATGGTGCCAGGGTTGATAACTTGTGTTCTGCTCCTGAGACTCGCGACACAACGTACAGTCCCGGGGAGAAGGAGAAGCTAAGGTAGCCCTTGATGGCAAATCTGGAAGTATTGTACAGCCATGACTCTCCAGTCTGGACAGAAGTAACTCCTTGAGCACAGCAACATTTTGTCCTGTGTTACGAACAGCAACGTAACCAGAATCTCCCCAACACGTGTGCTGGGGACTTGTCCTGTTCCTGCAGTCCCTATCCACCTCTAATGCCTGTGCTCGTAGTTGTCATCCATACCTCGAGTCCTCCTGCAAACAGGGCTTATGAGAAACTCTGAAGGGTAGCCTTCAACAGTCCTTTTTTCAGCCATATCTAGGATTTCTATGCTATTGTGAACTTTCTGTTGGCCATAAAAGTACCAGAATAGGTGTGATCATCTTATCTCTAAAGCAGTCGAGCTCAATTAGTTGTCTGCTCTCTGTACGTGCTGAGAAGAAAGGTTAGCATGCTGTGTGTGTGGCGGGGCTGGCAGGTAGAGAGTGCCTGAAAAAGCTGGTGTGAAATTGTTCTCAGCCAGATTGTGATCTGTACGTCAGGGTACCCAGAGTGGTGCTGCACAAGGTCCTGCCCAGTTCCTTTGTCCCCCAGGATAACAACGGCCCTGTGTGGGGCACAAGCTCCAGCTCAGTTTGCAGGCGGATGGGCAGAGGCTGCAGCGTGCAGACTGGCATGCCTGAAGCAGATAAATCGTGAGTTGCTGAGGACATGACACTGCCGAGTCGCTGGGATGGAAATGAAAGTTAGGGACGAGAATGTGTGTGTCTGTCACTGTCAGGGACTGAACTTGCCCTGGCATCAACCACATGCTATCCCCGGCTCTTAGCTCATTTATCAGGGTGACAGCAGAACAATTGCATAATACTGTTGCTTTTTCCCAGTTAATAGATTCAACCAAAAAGAAAATTCAGCAATTAGTAGGTTGGGTCCTAGGAGAGGTCTAGTGCTTTTGACTCCTATTTGTTACCAAATCCTGTTCTCTTGCCCTATAACAAAAGATACAACTCCTGGTATTGCAAGTTCTTGTCTTTACTGGTCTGCGGGATGGTTGTCATTACATCGCAATGTATCACATTTTTTGCTTGAGATGTACAGATAGAGAGCAGCATAGAAGCACTAGACATTGTGCATTAGTCACTGTCACTGTTACCTCTGACAGTGAAACCTAACAAATGGGAACACAGACTTTTATAGGTTGTAGAGCTCTAACCAAGGCGGGTTCTGAAAGAAATAGAGTATAGCATTGTTGTAACATTAGCCACTTCCTTCATTCCCATCGTGCAGAGTTACCTCTGTTTGCTCAGGAGCCCTTTTCTCCTCACCATTTTCACAGTAAAAGAGGATAGTGCTAGTTGTACCTGGAAAGGTTTGTTGTTTATTGAGTGGAATTAGGTTTTGGCAATTTTGTAAGCCTGCATTTCTGTAACCGTATTTTAATGTGAAGTTTTGTTTATTTCCTTGAATATTGTGGTAGCTGTTTTCTTCAACTTCTTTCGACTGAGAATATTTCTGTACTATATAGCACATAAAACTCAAGGTGAACATTTCTATTTTCATGTCTGCTCTCCCTCTAGGCTAGAGGGTTCCTGTCTTCCTTTTGGACAGTTAATGTAGAGAAGAGATAGTGTTCTACGTCAACTAATTAGATGATGTGTTTCAGAGTAGTCAGTTATGTTTAGTCACTTAATGAAATATGTGTTGCCAGTTGACAGAGAGAGGGATTGATCAGCAGACAAAGAGTTCAAATCCAAATGAGAAAAAGGAAGCAACCACAGTTGTATTATTGGAGAAGTATTTACAGACAAAATCTAGCTGTTAGAATAGTGTAATAGTAAGCTACGTGCATTACTAGGCTGCAATCTTATTTAGAAAGGGTCCATCCCATCTTTATAGGGTTTTGATGCTGTTTCATAGCATTTTGTTTAATAGCATCTTATTTAAATCTTCGGCAGGCTCATATCACGCAAAACGAAAAATCTGATTTTTCTTGTGTATTGGTGGGGCTTTTTGTTAACAGTTTTTCAAACTGTGGGGTAATGCATGTGTGGGAAGCTAATGATGTGGTCTCTAGGTGTTGCTTTACTGTATGGAGTACTGATAATGAGCTTCGAGTAATAGGGTATGAGTCCCAGAAGATGAATTCTGATTACCTTTGTGGTATCGTCCCCTGTATGCCCCTTCTTCCTTGATGTTTCTGTAAAGAACATTTGGATTTTGATGAGGGTATTGCGTATTTGACTTTTAATTAGATTTGCGGTATGTTGTGTTAATAAACTGTGACTCCGTGTTTGGTTATTTTGTTTTGTTTTCATGTTCTTAAAGTGTGTGTTCAGTGAATCATACAGTGGCAGGCAGCAGTTGAAACATCTTGCTACTTTGTGTATAAAGCTTGTATTTATTGGTCCAGAGAGGGTGAATTTTGTCCCATACTCAATAATAATCAGTAAACAGTACTTAAATTGTACAGAGACTAGCAAACTGCAGCATACTGTGAAAGTGCAGAGAGATATCCTCCAAGGAAATGGCATGATAGGTCTTAAATAATACCTTATAGTCATGGGCTATGCCATTATAGGCACTAAAATTAAATATACAGCTTCCCTAAACAGCAGGTTGTCTTCCCCACCGCCCCCTTTTAATAAAAATTCTGGGACTTTCTCATGTTGACAGGTCAAATGTAGCATTTTTATAATCTCCATGTTTTATCCCATTTGGGTTTCTTCTTGAAATTTGTTTTCCTTGTACTCAATCGTTTTCCACTAAATCATTTCCTTGTTACTGAGTACTTTTAATTGAAATTTAAAAAACAAAATTAAAACCCAGTCTTTTGCCAAATCTCATCTAACATAAAGGCATTAAAACTACTGCTGGTTTGTAGCTCTGACTCATGTTGCCAGTATCCTCACTTCTGTTTTGTTTTGTTTAGCAGACTGCTATGCCAATTTAATAAACATGCTGTTATATATTCTGTTGTAATTTAGCTGCCATTTTGCTTCAGTTCGACAGTGATTGGTTATGGCAGGGCTGTAATGCGTTGTCAGCACGGGTTACTCACTACTTGTTGGTGGTGGCCGAACATTGCGAGAGACATAGTGTCACTGCAAAATTGTTTGACAATGTTGATGCTGTAGTTGCGCTGAGCAATAACAACTGCAGAGGTTGAGGAAGGGCATGCGGGAGCGGCTGCGCTGAGGGCAGCCATGAAGAGGGAATGCTAAAGAGAGCAGCAGGAAATGTCATCAGGGAAAAGTTTGTCTGTTACTTTTATTGCCTTCTATTGTTCTTGTTTTAGTTTTCCCATTAATTAGCTACTAAGAAAAAGTACCGTGTTGATTGTCCTGGGGACACAAGTCCACAGAAAAGTTGGCGATGGATGCGCAGGCTCGGTCCTTTGCCCTTGGTGAGTGTCCTGTAGGGACCAGGCTCCGTTCAGCTCTTGGCTGAGGTTACTGGATTTCGTGCAATTTTTGCGATGCAAAAGCTCTGCTCCATTGCGAATGGGGTGAGACCACTGAACTTAGGTCACATAAGTCAACATACAGTTATCAGATGCTTTTGCCTTTCAAACACTATCAACCTGGAGTGAGTTTTAATATGCAATGAAGAGGCATAAGGCTCAGTCTTCCATTGTGGATCACTTAAGCCATCCAATCCTTACATAAAAAGATTGATTTCACTTAAGCTTCTACTAAACCAGAGTGTTTTCTAAGACAGAAACAGTTTCACAGTATCACAGTATCATCAGGGTTGGAAGGGCCCTCTGGAGATCATCTAAGTCCAACCTCCCTGCCACAGCAGGGACACCTACAGCACATTGCACAGGACGGCGCCCAGGCGGGTTTGGGATGGCTCCAGTGTGGGAGATTCCACCACCTCTCTGGGCAGCTGTGCCACTGCTCTGCCACCCTCAAAGGAAAGAAGTTCCTCCTCATGTTGAGATGGAATTTCCTGTGCTCAGGTTTGCCTCTGAATTTCTGAACCTTGTACGATTTTTTTTCTTCTGGAGGATTGTGTTTCGTTCTAGGTACAAATTATAAGTTTCAAAAATGGATAAAATATTTTCCAAAAGCTGCACATATCCTTTGAGGAGGTGGGAAAGGGAAAGACATTGTTTGGGAGTCCTCCACTGCCATTAAAAAAATTGTACATTTTTACTCTCCTGCCTGTGTAAATTATAGTAAAATAAATAATGGAAAGCCCAACTTGGGTGGAATTGCTTTCACCAAACTCTTGGGTTAAATAATGTGTTAAAAGAGTAAATGACTGCAAAGTCTGGGCCTTCATTGCAGCGCTTTCTGGCATTTTATTAATATATGATAGTTTGTTATTGAGGGGATTTTTGCATTTGTTTGTCTTTAATAAATCCGGAAGCAACCACAGATATTAAGAGACATTTCTGTCTACTGTCATTTAGTTTAGGGCACTGTGTCATAGACATAACAAGATTAAGTATAGCCCAGCTCGCTTTCCACACAAGCTAGATTTGTCTACTGTTTAATTTTGTTCCGAGACAACCATCAGCCTTTCTGTGTCCTTTTGTGTAAAGTTTTAGGGTATAGTATAGAAAGTCATGCGTTTCTTTCCTTTGTGCATGCTGTCTCTGACAGTGCTGGTGGCGGATTTTGGGGGTCCCTGCTTCAGGTGTTAGCAGAGGCAGGTGCTGCTGCCAGCATGAGGACGGCCACGACTTTAACACACAATGAAGAAACCTGGCCTTTTGGGGTTTTGATGGAGACAGAGGAGGTGAATAAAAAGATTCTAATTGGCTTTTGCAGATTAAATTTATTGCTGCTGCTATAAGATCTGGGAAGGTCAGCATTTGGGTCCGGTCTGTGAGGCAGGCGGCTTCCCGTTGTTCGAGCTAGGCAGGTGGAGGCCGGAGGGGAAATCTCGGCTGACGGCATGGACTCGAAGACGGGCTGTGGGGTGAGGATGGGGGGCAGGTGGGGGGTGTTTGGGGCGGGGGGCCCCCTTGGGAGCGTGTGGGGCCTGCAGTGTGAGGGGAGGCTGGCAGCTCCGCCGGCTGGGGAGAGCCCTCGGGGCTGAGGCAGTGTGCCTGCCTGAGGGGAGAGAGGTACGCGGAAGGGGAGCGGAGCCCTCGGGCCTGTGGGGAGGGCAGCGGGTTTCAATTTTGTGCTTATTTTGTGGATTGTGGCAGAAAGGTGAGGTGTTACCTGCTGTGAGGTGAGGAGGCATTGGGGTGGAGGGCCCTCGCAGGGCAGAGGAGACATGCTGGTGGCCTGTGGGGCCAAGGCATGTTATGGCTGACAGAAACACCTCCTGCCTGCTCCTTTTCCCCACAGAAAGTACCGGAAAGTAATAATCTTTCCCTTCCCTGCTACCAGTGTACGTGGTTTTGCTTCACTCCACTGCTGGGAACATTTCCTTCCACATGAAAGGGGCTACTCGCACACAAAATGAAACACAAACTTGAGCATTTTCGAGTAAAGGGGTGTTTAAGACTGGGTTTCTAATGTAACGAGACAGTTGTCAGGCATCGGCTTGACCATTTTCTCAGGCAATTTGTTTTGTTAGGCTCAGACATGCAACACTCTCAGCGTTGTGTGTGTCCCCTGGCTGCGCAGTGGGCTCTCCTGCTTTCCCTGAGCCTGCGAGGGCACCAGGCTTCATCCTCCGCCTCTGCCGTCACCCCCATCACCCCCACCAAAGCTCACAGCAGAGCTTTTTTCTCAACTTTGGATCCCATTGCAGTTTGATGGCATCAGAAAAGAGATGTGCAATTGAACTGACAATCAGTGATTGGCATCATGCATAACTCATTATTGTGTCAAGGATTTGGCATGTCCATGGAGAGGAAACCATGTGCGTTGTGTTGACACTGAGCTTAATTCATATCCTACCAGCAGTTATGCCAAATCCTTATCTCATCGGTTCTCATGCCAGATCGCTTGCTTGCGTGCCAGATTCTTGTCAGAATAATGAGTTATGCCTAATACCAATCATTCTGTGGCAGATGCCGCCTTGTGTAGCCATTTTGTACAGTTGGGAGTTTAAGCAAAATGGCCGGGTTCTCATGCAATGCGAGTAGCATGGTCGGAGCTCTATGGTAGGGTCATGAAATGGAGAATGATTTCAAATGGCATCTGAATGATATGCCAAATTTTATGGCAACTTTCTTGAAAAATGTCTTGTTGTTGTTTTCTCTTCTATAGCCTCCCCCAAATATGAATCCCCCCCAATATGTTCATTACCTTTCTGATTTTAAGGTCTTCAAAATTACATTTGTGGAAGTGTCATTCTGAGTAGTTTTGCCTTTCCTGCATCTTCCTTCTTATTAATGCAACAAAATTTTGTAGAGAGCTCTGTTTCTTTCTCTTGCTAGCAAGGGATTTGTCTACAATCCTTATGGAGGCACAGGTCTGTATATCAGCCTACCACACCTCGTGGTTTTAGCAGTTATGCTTGCCAGGAGATTGTCAAGGGAGATGTGCTATCTCCCTGCTGAAAATAACCCATTATCTCTCTAACATTGTAGAAGGTAGGAAGGACTAGCAAGCAAAAGAGAACCCACATGCATTTTTGACTTTTCCCTATGGGAGAAGTCCAAGGTGCCACCAAAGCGAGAGTGAACATTTGAGCTGATATTGAACTTATAATCGAGTTCTTTGTTGAGAGAACTGAACACTCTGAGAAAGGAAAATGAAGACTTCCACTGGGTATGGTGGTAATGCGTATCCGTAAGGGGCGAGAGTGTAGAGTATCTCCTGTTTACCTCTTTGATTTGAGTGGGTAATTTACTGCAATAAAGAGAGCAAGAAAAGGCTGAATGTTCAGTAGTTCATAGTTGCTTCAAAGTCAAAAGGCTCCCAGACCAGCTTGGTGTTTTGTGTTACAGGGATATGACAATTTATACCCAGGTGTTTTCAAATATAGGTTAAAAAAAAATAATCACATCACACTCCCCATAGCCTGGTCATCATTTGTTCTCAAACCATGTCCAAGTGACAATGCTTGAAAACAGGTTATTCATAATCATGTTGTTGTTTAAGCTGCATTACTATTTTGTATCCAGCCTCTTGATTTTTCAGGATTCTTCTGCATGAGGCTTTTTCATTAGTGTGGTATATGGAACGCAGAACCCATAGTGGAATCATAAAATATTATACTGAAAGAAGCTCCTTAATTTTCTGGTTTTAATAGGAAAAATAAATGCACCTGGGCTGACAATTAGGATGCCAGGATTTTCCTTAATTTAATTTGAAACAGCTCAAGAGCTTTACTTTGGATATCAGCAGAAATGAGGGCCAAATTCAGGTACGGTTTAATTGGGTACAAATCATTTGACTTCACTAAAGTTACTTTAGCTTACATAAAAACCATGTTTATTGGACATTTTAAGCATACGCACATTTGCATTTCTTTAATAAATCAATCACTTACAAAACCTTTCTTGACAGACACTTCCTGGGATAGTCTAGTGGGTTTACTAAACCTGGGAAAGAATGACTGCAATATGAGCGTGTAGCAAGCTCCTGCACCAGGCAGTAGTGCTAAAAAGAGGTAAAGGACAGTTACAGAACAGATCTCTGTTAAAAAAATGTTAAAAGTCATGGATGAAAATAAGACTTTGGTGTGATTTGGAGCTTCTCTGCTGAAAAATCTCCCTTGTGATGAGCCAGTCAATCGCCATCATGGCCACAATGGGCTCTCGGTATGCAACCCCTTCACTACTGTTACTGTCACACTTCGTATGAAGTATTTTCTATGGGAAGACCATGTGGATGTGATACATCTCTAAAGTTACTTTTGCTTCCTAGGGGCTGTGGTATCCAGTTAGCCCTTGATTCTATGAATATTTATACAACATAAATGGGGAAATCGGTGGGTTCCCTTGGTGGAAATGTGATATTGGTAGTTTTTAAAATAAACTTAAATAAGGTCAGAATTTTTTATCCTCTAGAGAAAATTTCACGTCTGATTAAATAGTTTACATAAACTTAATCTTTTTCTGCTAGATGCATTATAATCTCAGATATTATTCATGTAGCTATTCCTCTGTGAACCATAAAATGTTCATTTCTTCAAAATGAATATGAAGCTCAAAGCATTAGTGGTCTTAAGAGCATAAAAAGTTTATTGCTTTGTGCTTAACATTTTTCAAGTAACTTTCGAAAGCTGAACAAATTTTGCATTTAGATTAATGGAAGATGTTTTCCATTTGAAGGAACTAGCAAGGGAGCAGCAATAACAAAAATCCCCCAAGGTTAAAAATGTAGTGCTTTTGATTTTTACCAGAACTGTGTTAGCAGAACAATCATTTCTCAGCATGGAAAGGTAACATAATTGGTCTATACAGTGGCAATATAGAAAACGAGTATGCTTCAGAGAAAGCTAATATGGCTCTACTTAATAATTTCCTTCAAGAGCCTGAATTTGAATGTATATTTCACCCAGCTTGAGGCAAACAATTTGTACCCATAAGTTCTAGTGGAAGTTACCAGGGGGTCATGCAATTTATTTTAGTTCTTGAAGTTTTCAGAACTGCAGACCTAAATGTACATTCACTTGCATTGTTTCACCAGTAATTTGATCCAATTGGGCACCATTTTCCTTCTGCTCTATTATGTTAGCTCTAGTGAAAAAAAACCCACAACCCTCTCATGAAATATTGTGAAAGAAAAGTTTTCTCGGAAGAGAAACTACTTCTCAAATTTATACAACCAGCCTCTTCAAGAATTTCTCAAATCCTTTCATTCCCTAGCACCTGAAGCCTGCTGTGTTAGTTTCTTAAAAACTGATGTTACAGTGTGAATCCACTTTCCTTTCCAGTTGTATTTTTAGAGCCTCTGATTGGGGAAAATAGCTTTTCTCAGAATAGACTAAATCATTTATTTGCCCTTAAACACAGGACAGTGCTTCCTTCCAGCGCTGGCTACAGCCTGGTTTCCATGTTCCTAAAACTCAGCAGCCAAGTTCCACGTACAGAACGGTGCCTGCTTAACCTCTGTGCTTTTACGTACATAGATACATCTTTTTCTATGGTAAATCTTATTGTCCTATAAATCTCAGGAAGTTTGGTCAGTAACTGAGGGGTCCTTTACCTACAGAAGTGGCATTGAATAGAAGGAAAGGGTTGTGCTTTTCAGTCTGATTTAGAAGAAAAACCCTTGAGCCTCATTGTCCTCTGGGCTTCAGAAGGCTTTGATACGTCTACAAGGCAGGGCACTGGCAAGGCTTTTTAGTTTCCCCAGTTGAGGGTCCTGGTGTATGGATTACATCTCATCATCATCCAGGAGCAGTGAAGTTAGAGGGGGCTAGGTAGTTAAGAGGGACACTGAGTTTGTCAGAACATTTGTATCTAAAGTGTTCTGGAAAGATGCATTAGGAGAAACAAATATTAAGGGCAGGAATTGCTCTGCTTAGATCAGGCTAGGTCCCTCCCTCTGCTAGGTTGTGTGAGCAACTGGGATTAGAGGGAAGATGCTTGTTCCTTGGAGGGGAGAGGATGGCACAATTCTGGAAGCTTCTTTCTTTCTTGCGTTCTCGCTTTACAATACAGCTGTGTACATTCATAATATTTATGCAGACAGTTGATTTTTTCAATCATAGCCCTTCCTCACAATGCTGCTTTGTTCCATTTGTTTTCTTAGGTGAGTTTGTTTCTTTGTCTTCTGTAATATTGTTACCTTTTCACTTGTGCCTGAAGTTCTGATTTATTTATTTTTATTTTAGTGGGATGCTCCTTTGATTTGTAGCAAAGAATTTCTGGCCTTCTTTAGCATGTCCATGTTCTTCGAAGATCTTTTGAGACAGTTTTGATAACCACTTCCATTCTCCCTTAGCCAAGATAACAAATGCTGTAATGTTACTTTTATGCAATTCTTCATTTGTTGCAGTTCCAGAAATCCATCCTGTGCTTTTTTAGCCAACAGAATTTTGACCATTGACTTTCAATAAAGTAACTCTATTTTTCTTACTTAAATGCCAAAAGTACCTGAACAGATCTTGCAGACATAAGGTAGAATATCAAATAAATCCATCCCTCTAGTAATTAGCACCAAAACCTAATGTCTCTTACTTCTGAAGCCAGGGACAGTCTTGCTTGGAAGCCTGCTGTTGGGAAATGTGATTTTTTCCTTCCCTGGCTCTACAAGGTTATGTGATCTATCCTTACTAGAACTGTGTGGCCATTTGTTAGCACACTAGTTTGAGTGCCACGATTCGGTCAGTTTACTGTGATGAGGTAAGCGGATCCTTTTCCCTTTAAGAGGCCATGATCAGAAAAACATGGCCTGAATTTCGTTAGCGGTGTGACAATGAGAGAGATAAGTAGATGTGACAGTTATGAATGACGTACTGTCATGCACTTCTGCGTTCTGACTCAGATAAATTGACACTGCTGTCAAACACAAGCTATGGAGAGTAGAGACCTCTGATGAACCTTCTAATATGGTAAATGGGAGTCTTAATTCTTCATTAACTGGAAAAAGGAGATTTGGCCATGTAATTTTCTCCTTGCTGCCTGTTTTAAAGATTCCAATAACCCAGCATTTACAGTTGACTAGGCAGGGATTGCTTTTTCCTATGCTAGCGACATGCAGGCTGTGAAATCTAAGGAAGCGCCGCTTAAACACAGACTTATTGCCTTGGTTATCTTTAATGACTTTGAAATGTATTGGCCTCATTATGGAACAGTGCAGTTATCAATTCCTCTAATTAGGTGATGTGGTCCCATAAGAAATTTAACATTAAAGTGCAAAAATGAGTTAGTGGCATCAATTGCTGGCAACCTGGGTGTTGGCACTGAATTTAAAGCAACGGTGCTCTTTTTCTGTGTAGTTATTATGCATCAATCTTATTCATTCAAATATCAACAGTAATTTTTTTCAATTCATTTATTTTTGCCTATGTGAAGAGCTATTTATTTATGTGAGAATTTCGTTGCTCTCTGAAGCTCTATTCTGTGGCACGCAGTTGGTGTAAATACTAGCAAACAATGAGCGAGCTGATGCAGAGTGAGGTCTCTCCATTTACAGGTCGGACTAGTCAGTAAAACTGCCACTCCAACTTTTCATTTTTAGTGGCCCTTTCAATCTGAAGCTCTTGTAGCAATTTATAAGCTGTGACTTGCCCACAGTCATACCGTACAGCAGCAAAGCTGGAAACAAAGCACGATAACCCCCACTTCAGTCACCTTCCCAGATTTTGTACTACTGTTCCCTCCTACTAGTGTCTGTTTGAGGTTGCATTTCTCTTTTCCACCATATGGAAAGGATTATTGGCGGCCAATTTAGAACAGGCATTCACCTGTCTTGTTGGGAGGAAAAAAGGGTCTGAGAAACCTTATTTTAATGTTGTCTAGTTTCTGGAAGTGTTTTTGTATGGCTGTACACAAAAGCAAGTGCACAATAGTTTATCTCTTGTTATCCTTCTCCTTAAGTCATACAGCATAATCTCATAGCTTGTTTCCGTATGAAGATAATCTCCAGTTACTAAGAGTTTGCAAAGCTTGGTGGTGATAGTGTACAGCAGGGCAGCGTGTGGTGGTAACATGGGGAAGATATCTATGCGAATACATCATACTGCTTTAAATTAGAATCTTTATGTATTTTTGAATAAGTGATTCCAAAGGTTTCTGTAGGTTTTAGAAGGATCCAACATCCAACCTTTTTTAAGGTTTGGTCAGGAGGATAAACAATTATGGCATTGTGAAGAAGTACAATGTGTGTGTCAGTGAATAATTTTATTCCCTCTCTGTGAGGTTCAAAGAGGGGAAGAGGATAAAACATCTAAAATCCTAAAATTATAAACCACAAATGGTCACAAACCCAGTATTGGAGTAGGATTTCTGTCTGGTTAGCCAAGCAGTAAGCCAGGGCTGGAAATACCGTGCTCTACTTTACACATAGACATGTATCTCATGCTGTACTGACCTCACTTAACCGTACTGAATCTGTACGATTGTTCCACTCTTTTCTTCCCTTCTCAAAGGAAAAGTATTAGTGGATTGCGAAACTATTAATTTTCCCTCCAAAAGATCACATAAAACTGTTACTTGTCCCATTGGTAGTGGAAGTAGAAAAAGGATGGTGTACTTTAATCTAGGACCTTGAATCTTGGAGATGTTCCACTGGACACCTACGTGCACTTCATATACCTAGAGATTTTTTTTTAAAAATGGAGCTTCTAGCTCTTCTGTTCCTTGGGTCTTCATGCACAAAAGAGAGATTATAATTTTGTTTTCCACAAAGTTGTTTAAATACACCAATGTTTTCAAGGTGTTCAGATGTTATAGAGATGTGAGGATATCATTTGTTCAAGCAGAAGAGGTAGTACTGCTCAGCAGTTCTTTGCTCCATGGCATCTGCTTAGGCTGAACATGCTAAGAAATCTCCACCCATGCAGGTTGGTGGGAGCTGATGACACACGAAGGCAGAGGCAAGAGAAATAAAGCAGGAAGGATTGCTCGAAGTCAGGGGAGGCTCCTCCGTTCTGGATCCTGTCCATCTGTCAGTTCATGGCCAGAGTGGCTATCCCGTGCCAGACACCCGCAGAGGCCGCCTTCTCCTTGACAGTTTGAAGCCCAGAGCTCCACAGCTCTGGAGGTGCACCTGCAGCCGAGTTTGGTACCCACCCTGGTACAACTGCTCTGGGGCACTGCTCTTTCCAGTGTCAGCTGGGACACTGGCCCTGCACTTCAACCCGAGAGACAATCTTTGTCTCAGAAGGGAACAGCGCAGGTGTTTGTGTTTGCTGTCAGGCTTGCGGCTTGACTTTTGATTCACACACAGAGAATTAGGCAGTGTTGAGATGGACTGTGGGAAGGAGGATGCAGGCTTGGAGAAGTGTGCCAGCACAGTTGGCAACACCTTTCATTGTGTCTAGCATCCCAGATGTGGACCTTAGGTCTTCAGAAAATCCTGATGTAGCACTGCATATGTTTTAGAAGGATCCGACATCAAACCTTTTTTAAGGTTTGGTCAGGAGGATAAACAATTATGGCATTGTGAAGAAGTACAATGTGTGTGTCAGTGAATAATTTTATTCCCTCTCTGTGAGGTTCAAAGAGGGGAAGAGGATAAAACAAACTGCAGTGACCAGTACGGAGATTTGTTGCAGTTGGCCATAAACAGGAAAGCGCTGTGTACTGACAACTGTGAGATATGTGCTTGGATTTTGGTCAGATTCTTAACCTTAGTGGTTTTGGTAGGTTTATTTGAGTCTATTCCCCACCTCCTAGTGCAGGCAATATCACAAGACCTTAAATTACCTCCACATCACACATCCTGCAGCAGTGTGCTAAGGCAATGAGGTCACTCTACTAATACATTTCTTTGGTTGCTTTTGGAGGACAGGGCATTTGTTGAAGACTCAAGGCCGAAAAGATGGGGAATGGATGAATTCACTCTGTCTGCTTAGGCACTTAAGTTGGGTGTTCCCAGTTGCACTTCAGCTTCTCTCCTTTTGCTGTGCACTCCTTTTTTTTCTTTTTTTTTCCCTCTTGAATCACAGTTAGATATTTGACAATCCTGCCACCCTTTCCACCCTTTCCATTGCGCATACCTGGTCCGGAGCTGCTAGCAGGAGTAACATAGCTCTAGTGGGGTGGGAACTGTGCTAATGTGTACACATTTCTGAGCGTACCCAGTCTAAGCTGTCCTAGGTATTTCAGTGCTTAGGGACCTATTGCAGGGGCTCTTTCTCTGTTCAGCCATGTCATTGTACCTCTGACTACTACAGATTGCAGAAGCCCCTCGTAGGTGTAATGATTTGTTCAAAGTCCATATGATGCCGTCCCCTGCACTGTGTCTGAACGTAACCCAGCAGTGTGTTAAACACCGTGACTGACATCTACTAGGTATAATGTCTCATTTATTTTTTCATCTTCTGTTCAGAAATAAAGTATTTGCAGTATATTTTTTTTGCTTTAACTAAATAAACATGCACACGTGCAGTCCCACACAGTGTTTGTTGCTGCCGATGTGTATTTAGAGAAGCTACGTTGAAGAACTTCTCCTTTTACTTGGACTGGAAGGAAAAAGGTATGGGATAATTCTGCTTCCTGAGGGAGCCAATTCTGCTCTCTTGCATTAGTTTTCAATATATTTTTGTTTCACATATAGACAGTGCCTGTTCTAGCAATGGATATCATCAGACTATCTTAGAAGCACCGTAGTTATCTATACCTAAATAAGGAAGAAAAAAATTCCGATCCTTCTAGTTTTCTCCCCTGCATTGTTTATTCTCAATGGAGTTTGCGATTTTCCTTCTCTGAAAATGATACTTGCAATGATAACATTTCATATCTGACCATACTTTTGCATAGTCAATGCAAGAAGAAAAGGAACAGTGGCAGGAGTGGCACCTATTAATTCTGTATGTTGTTCAGGCATTAAAAAGTTGGCAGAAAAAAATTGGACCACACTTAACCTTGTTTAAGTGTAGGCTCCGTGTTTTCCCTGTGGTCCCAGGTGACAGCCTGCATGTGCTGTGTACAGGGATGCGTGTTCCTAAACCACACATCCTCATCTCATGTAAAATATTTGTTCTTACAGACATTGTATGAAAATCAATGAAAATTGTTTATCTAAGAAAAAAAATGAAGCATAGGTTAAGGAAAAGACAGACAGTAACTGTGCTTTATGGTCATACAAGCCCTTAAACAAAACGTCTCCTTCAAAAGAGACGCTGTAGCTTTAATATTGGCTGCTGTTTCCTTGAATGGAGCTACCCAATCTTTCATCAAAGAAACATATCTCCCATATCCCTGTCTTTAAAAACAGCAATTATGTGTAAATGCCTTCTGATTTATTTGAGCCAGGGCCACCGGCCAGTGTGAGTCACCACAATTTATTGCTAACCGTCACTTTTACATGATAGGTTTGTAACAAATATCTGCCGCATATTGTTAAATTAATCTTCCATTTAAAATTAATGGAGTTAGACTCCCCAGGTTCAATGTAATTTCGTGTTCACGGGCAGGGAGTGATGTGAGCTGCATACAAAATGAGCCGAGGCCAAACGCCCTAATCTTTCATCACCTTGAACCTAGTGACTAGGACGCCTTCTCAGCACCAACTAATGAGATTGAGCTTGCTTCTCTCCTGAGGACGCCAGCTCAAAGAAGCTTTTCTGCTCAGATACAGCAGGCTTCGTCTTATTTTAATAATTCCTCAGATATGACAAGCCTGATGTTATGTATGAAAGACTCAGGCTTGAAAAAGAGATGAAATGAATTTTATATCATTACTTCAAAACCGAAACCAGCTAAAGGAAGTATGTCACAGTTAAAAATGCAGTAAGCATTTTAGCTATGAAATATTTTGAAAGTAAACAGGAGTCATTCTTTCATTTATTATTGTAATGCGGCCTCACCTTAGACTCTTCTGTAATTCTAGTCCCATTCATAAATTAATAACAATAATGTAGATGAAAGCAGCAGACTGCCCAATAAGCATGTGGATGGGACCATCAGAGAGAAGAGATTTAATTCCTAATGGAATATGCCATGCTACATTGCCGAGCTCTATCATTTCTCTTTGTGGGCATTTGTAGAAAATGAGCCTGTCTTTTATGCAATGGCAGACTGCAAATCCATCACATATTGTTTAAAAATAATTGAGTTGAATTGTATCAGTGTACCTTTCTGTCTTTCCTTTATTGCGGCTTTAAAGAAGTAGTAATTTTGGTTATATTTTAGTATTTATCAGTGCAGGAGACTGATAGCATTAGTTATATCTATGCAAGGGCCTGCGCAATTGTATGTCGTGGTCAGTGTACCTTCATATTCAGCAATAGCCCTGCTGCCTTTGTCACCCCACCTAACTCCCCGGTGTCCCTGACTACTTTTGTACCAAGTGCACGAGAACCTGCTTCTCCACTCACGTGATGGAGATGTGGCCTTGCCACGTGTACGAGTCATGCGGTGGGGATGGGGTTCAACAAGCCCTCTTCCCCTGCCGCTGAGTCGTGCCACAGTGCCTGCTTCAAGAACCATGTGTCAGAGCAGGATGATGAAATCCTCTCCTCTACTGTGCGTATGGTCTCCGGACAGTGGAAGGTAGCTGTGGTGCTACTTCCTAGGAAGACAGATTAGAAATTTGGGATTTTTCAATCTAGAGGAATGTCTTAGGAGAGAAAAGAGAAAGGTCTGTCGACAAGCTACTGTTGAAAGGAGAAAAGTATAATTTGTTCTAGTGCATGTGGTGGGTAGGACGAGGGATGGTAGAATGTGAAAGTCACCAAATCTTTCTCTTATATTCATATATATGTACCAGGACAAAAAGGGTTTGAACCATCTGGACAGCTGAAGAGAGTATCAGTGGTGATTTCTTTCCATTATGCTACTTCAATTTAAAATCTTTATCAGTCTTTGTATATATTCCAGCTTGGGCAGTTTTCCATAACTGAGTAGACCTTAGTCTGGTGCTTTCATGTCTTGTATCACGTTGTATCAGTTGCAGCTATTCTGATTTCTGTTTAGTTCTGACTGGTTAAACCAGTGAGCCTGATACCAGTATCAGGCACCTTCATTTTGGTGGTGGTCTTGTGGCTGAGAAAATCATCACCATTTTAGTCATTTGGTAGAACTACTGATTTTGACTTTTTAAACTTTTTGTTTACTTATTTAAAATCAGTTTTGAGGATTTGATCTTGTTCCTCTGTACTATCTCACCTGATGTACACCTCACAAATTTGTCAGTTTTTTTTTTTAATTGTTCTTTTATTTTTGGAGTGAAGTATATGTGTGTAAACCCTCAGTTACAGGTACTGTATCTTCTTTTTCAAACATGCCTGAAACCCAGTGCTCCATGCTGTGGACCAGCCCTCAGCGTTTGGTCCTGAAAGAATCGCGAGGGGTCTCTGGGTCTGAGTGTTTCTGAGAGCCAGCAGCAATGGGGGGACGTTGCAGTCTCTGCAGTGGTGAAAAGCAAGTCCGCACGGTGACAGCAGCGTCCGTCTGTGCGGGGTCAGCCTTCCCTTTCTTGCATTACTTCTTGTAGCAGGTTGCCTTGTACACAGAAATAATGGTGCCAGCTAGGACAGGCTCTGCTGCCTCGCAGAAGAGCGAAAGATAAATCAAGTTACTTTTCTGCTTTATTTACTTGCTATTCATTTTTATACCAGGCCTTGCCACAGACAGCAATGAAACTTCTAGATATTCATAAACAAAAATCTGGTCTTCTGTCCACTGATATAGATCAGGGAGGCCAGAGTGTATGTTGAGAAAGAAGAGAGTTGTAAAAAAACGTTGAAATAGATTTATTGGAGACTTCAATATCTGTTGAAGTCAGCAAAGCTGGAATAAGCTTTAAGTAAACACTATCAATTTCGATGATAAGATTTAGATGGTGGCTTCTTTTTTTTTTTCACTAGACGAAACAATATCACGAAGCTTGTCTTCATGGAAATGTGATCAAGATGTAAGCAGTTCTATCGTTACCTCCTTTACATTAGGTTTAGTTACAGTCAGTTCTCTTTGAATAGCAGAAGATGTGTCTCTTAGCATTGGAATTTTTCATTATGTGGGCTTTGCATCTTAATGTTTTTCCTGTCTCCTTATATTCTGGACTATTGCCATTTTGCAAGGTGAAAAGGTTACCAGTTCCAGCTCTTGCATCGGTGCTGTGCTGGACCATCTGAATACCCTTGGAAGCCTTTTGTCTTACTTTTTATTAAGAAAAAAAACTACATTCAGGTGGAATGAGTTTCTTAGTTTCAGCATCCAGAAGTATAAAAAAGTTCCCTTCTATGCAGTGCATTTGATTGGGAATAAAAATGACTGATGGCAGCCCATACTGGACCCTTTTGTTCAATTCAGCTATGATTATGGAGCCTATTAGCTGGAGTTACAACCTATTTAAGAGCAGTGCTTACTAGTAATGGGGGCCAAATGATTTTGGAAAGTTCAGATTTACTGGGCTCCCTGCAGAAATGAATTCAGCACTGAACATATTGATGCAGAGCCTGAATGAGGCTGTTCCAGTGGGACTCAGAATTGTGTGCTTAGCAAGAAATGAGCGGGTAGTAGAATTAAAGATCAGATAGATGTGAGGCTCAAGGGCAGTCTAAACTCTGAAGTTCATCACAGCAACTTAATCAGACAAAAATGAGTGTTGCGCTGACAGGAATCAAGCCTGTGTGTGACAGGAAATTTCGCTTGTTAAAACGGTGCAGTGTTTCTTCTAAGCCCCTGTTTTGTAAGGTCTTAAAGTGTTTTAAAATAATAGTGAGATGTTAGTGTCCGGTAGCCACTGAGGCAGCCTGTTTTTTTTTTTTATTAATGGAGAAGTTGACTCTCTACTTGATATTTACCCTGGATATAATGTATCTGTGGTGTTAGTACTAAACAAAGAGCAGCCCCTTGCACCTGTTCAGAACCAGTGGAACGCTTAAGGGTTCTCTCAGTGGTTTTTTGGTACAATCTTAAATTCTGCAGTGGGGAGAGGAAAAGTTTGATTATTGGGCCCCTAGTCGTGCACCGAAACACGACCCCGATGAGCCAGCCTTCCTGTGGTGCAGTTAGCATGGTGCGGCGCAGACTGCTCTCCCTGGTCACCTGCTGCTCACTGGAGCCACCAGAGGGGGAATGCCCTCTCCAACACCACCGTGAATGACACAGGAGCAAGAGGCTTGTAGGACTGCTTTGTCATTCACACGTGGCTGTTCAGTGGGACGCATCCTGCTACCTTTCCAGAGACAGACCAAGTAATTTTTTTGGCATGAAATGCATTTTAAAAAAAAATTTTTTTTTTTTTTTCCATGGTTCAGTCTAGTCTTTGAATGTAAGGGAAATTTTTACTTTTTTACTGGTTACCGTCTCAGCCATCCACTGCATCTAAACCTTCCACTGAGTTTCTTTCATAACCTTCTTGGCTCACTTAGAAGTCTTAAGCCACAGCCCCATGTTTCCCATCTGTATCCAGCCCTGCCCAGGTCTTCAAAGTTGTGCGATTCTGTAATTCCTGTACATATCGAGACATGACTCTCCCTTCTGGATACTGCTTCTCCCCTTTCTGGAGCTCACCCAAATGTAACACCTCTTAGTCAGCACCAAGCTCCTCCAGCCTTGTTCCTCTACCCTGCTTATCAGACATCTTCCTACAGCTGTGTCCACATATACAAAGAAGCAATGTACTTCTGAAACACGGTTCAATAACAGTGCATTCTACTGACAAATCTTTCACAGTTGTCTTTTCTGACTTTGTTTCTGCATTGGGACAGGAAATTTATTTGTTCTAACTCAAAATTTCTTGCAACATACAAATTGATACTTGACTTCAAAGTCCTTTTTTTAATAGATCGTGGGAGTGTACTGGTTTGTTGTCCTTGAATGGAGCTGTGAATATTCAATGATTTTTCAGTTTGCTTTCCTTCCTCTGAACAACCCCAGCAGACTCTTGATCCAACGCAGAGACAAGGTGGGGACTGTGATTTTGCACCTTGCGAAATGTAGTAGTTTGGTTGTGGAAAGAGTCTGGGAGAATGTGGTGGTGTTCATGTGGTGAACAAATGGGAAGCACAGAGTTAGTTTTATATTTTTAACACTTTAAATTTGACCTCAAAGGTTGTATTCATTGGGACATGCTTTTACAGCAGTGTATTGGCCTCCTGTAGGAGCTGGGTGCATGGTGGACTGTGCAGAAAGCAGTGGAAATCTGCTCACACAGATTTAGCTGTATCGCGGTCTCTGGCTGCACAAGGTCAGACATCCAGTAAAGGACTGGAAATGCTTTACTGAGGCTGCAAGAGCGGAAAGACGGGGCAGTTTCTGGGTCACCATTCTGACCAACTGTTCATGTAATTGTTACATGAGATGTTGCTTATAGGAGTCCTATTTTCAATCATACGAGCATGTCCCAGATTTTTATAAACCATCTGTTCAAGTGAAGAACTTCCAGGTTGTGGGGTTTCGGGTGAGGGGGGAAAAAGGCAGGAGGAAAATTTCAAGCAGGAGTTAGAAGTCATGTGTCAGCTGGGGTCTGGTAGGAGTCTTTTTAAAGCTGGAATGAAAGATCCTGACAGAAATGGTTTCAGCTTGACACACAGATGATAAAGCAAGCCTTAAACAGAAGCTGTGGCTGCACAGCAGGTAAAGAAATCCTGCTTAGATTAAAAATAAATATTTTATGCTGCCTGTATGCAAAGTTGTTTTTTTTAATGGCTTAAAGCCCTATACAATTGGCAGCAAATAGAAGAAATTCAAAGAAAAGGTTTGCATTGTTTTGTTGAGGTAGGAACCCCTCAAAAATATAAGTTGAGGGTTTGGGTTTTTTAATGATAAAGAGAAAATTAAAGGACAGGCTACCCATTAGAATTATGAAGCATAAAAGCATTTGCAAATTGCCTGTCTCTCTATGTTTATAGCAAAGAGCAAATCCAACCCTTCTAATGTCAGATGGCAAATAATTTTTTGAGGCAGGCATCAAGGTGCACAGCACAAGAGAGAGCTCAGCTGTAATATGCATGAGTTGGCGCTCTCTGCTCAGAGGGGCAACCGTGAGGTAAGGAACGACATCATCCGCTCCCCTTCCTTTGCCATCCATTTGGAGCATTTTAATGACTAAAGCAGGGTAAACATTTGTGAGGATAAACATTGTTTTCCTGCTGAGCAACAATGTCTCCTGTATGAGAACAGGATTGTTTTGGCATATGTCGGCTCTAAATATCCCTGCAGATACTTTACAGGAATTGCTACCTCTTTAAACATTTATGCTATTAAAAATCAGGACGATTGTTGACATAAACCTGTGATAGCAGCTGCATTGTAGACAGAGTATGAATTTTTTATGTTATTGATGAGAAGTTTATATCATTTATGTACTGTAGTAAGGGAGGCGTATGAGTGCTGAATACAGAAAATGATGTGATTGAAACCATTTAGAGTATCAGGGCGCAGTATTTATTAATGTGTCCCTCTCAAAAGGAACATGAATGCAGTAAATGGAAAGCAAAACAAAGCTAAGTGATTTATAACATTTGAAAAACTCTTGTTGGGAAGAAAATAAGTTTTGTGGCTCTACAGCCTGGGTTATCTGGTGTGGGTACCAATGTCAGCACTGTGGAAAGATCGTGAGAGTAGGCAACCAGTGGCTTGAAGCTTTTGTGCTTGGAGGGCTGGTGGAATGTGGTAAAGGGACAACTGCAAAAGAAGTTTTGAAGGAGACTGTTTCCATGTATGTTTTCTTGCCTTAAATTATCGTGACTCTAGAGGCAGGAGTAAGGCTGAGGTTGCCTCCTGCTCTGGAGAAAAGACGTTTACCTTCTTCCTAATCCTTTGTTTTCTTTCTTGTCTCTCATGGTTTCTCTGTAACTTGCTCTTGCCAGTAGCTTAGTGCTTTCTTTTCAGACCCTGCTCCCCCACTGAGAACAGTCACAGAACACGTCGCTCTGCTCCCAAAAGGAAGGACTTAGTTGCTTAAGTGGCAAAATTTCCCTCATTGGAGGGCAGAGGGGGCTGTGCAGTTTGTGAGGATTATGGTTTGTGTTGTGGGGAAGTTTCACAGTAGCTCCTTCAATGAATGTCTCCTACGAGGTCTTGGTGTGATCTAAAGCTCTGCTGCCTCCAGCATAGCCTCAGGAGGTGGAGGAAGCAGTTCAACTTTCCTCCTTCAGGCATGACTGTCCCTGGTTTTGTATAATCCCACTTGGAAGTTATATGAGTGCTTCATGTTTCCCAGCACCAGACAAGCGAAGTTAAATTTTCATGTCGTTCTAACTCATTTTTCCTAAAGGAAGTATCACTGAGCAAATTTTCAGGATGTTCTTCTTTTAATGGAAGAGCAGTTTCTGGCATTGCTGGCTTTTCCCATCCTCTTGAATTTTTCTTGAATCCTTCTTGAATATTGAACTTAAAGTTCTGATATTGTATATATGAACGGCGCCACTAAGTCAGCATAGTTATTCGTGTGTTTTTGTGCTCTGCTGGACTGCGGTATTTCAGCCATCAATCCAGGGTCTTCCTGGAGGGAGGGAATATTCCCATGTCAGCCCTTCCTCCAAGAGGAACCGCCTGGAACCACATTTTGCAGAAGTACTCTCAATAACTGTGGGTGCATCCACATATATGCGAGGCAGTTAAGCTTACAACCTGGGCAGTGTGGCACTCTGTTAGGGATTACGGATGGTATCAGTAGCAATGGTGATTTGTACAAGGTAGGCACCTGTATGCAGAGCCTCAGATCACCAGTTCATACATTTCATACAAGCCACCAAGCAGCTGGTCACTGGTAATAACGTCCCATCACCTCAGCCCTAGGCTGTATTTAAACCAGTGACCTAGAGGTGAAAGGCTGTGTGTGTTCTATTACCAGTCCACTGAGACATCCAGTCCTCAGTGGGATATGTCTGTAAATTAATAGAGCTCTGGATTATTATTGCAGACAAAAAGCTACATTAAAAGAACATCATTAGGGTTGCAAAGTCAAGTCTGTGAAAGTTAAGAAATGTGAGAATTAAGGTTGCCTGTTCAACCTTAATTTGCCCCCTTCTGTGTATGCATTATGATACAGCCTTTAATTACATGATAACATTCTACTCAGCCTGAGGCAGACACCTGGCATAGAAAATTTCAGCCCAAATGGTTTGAAGTTTGGCAAAGTTATAATCAACTGAAAAAAAGAGGATCTTCTAAGAAGTGTCTAGCAACTTTAACAAAAGGCTGTAGTTTGTGTTGATTTCCATGTATTCTACTGCATCCAAAATTTGTTTAACTTAAACTATTCTGCAGGTAAGATCCATCTGTGTGGAAGACCCAGGAGGGCAGTGTGTACCCCAAATTGTTTAAACACAGTAAGAATCTTTTTAACAAAAATCATCTATTGTTTAGACATACAGTGCCAAAAAGGTGAAACTGAAATGGGAATCCTACCAGTTAAGGTGTTATACAAAAACAAAGATGAAAAATAATCTCTTCAGGTAAAAACCGCGTCTCTCAGTCAAGTGACTTGACTATTAGAAGGAGAAGACCAGATTCATTTCCATGGTATCTTTTTAACCCCAGCAGAGGGTTTATTCAACCCAACTCTCTTTTCACCTCAGACCTGCTTGGGAATTGTGGTGTTGTGTTGATGAAGAATGATGCATGGCATTCCAATTTACAGTTTTGTGTAGAATATCACTGGTCATTTACACTTCATATAAAGTATGTTCCAATGCATAAAGATTTCGTGGTGGGTGGTCCTTACCCTTAAAAGTAGAAGGGAGTACTTCTTCACAACACACTAATGATTGGTTTATAATTTATTGGAGTACTGGCACAGTAATTACCAGGATGATTTTGGAGTTTGGGTAGGAAGAAGCTTCATCTTGCTGTACCCGAAGCATGTTATATTTATCACATTGGGTGCAAGTGCTACTCTCCCAATTGAGTGAAGAATCAGAAGAAATTTGGCAAGCAAGGTTTGACGCTGAAAGGGATTTCAGAAAGTGTTTGGGAATATGAGGCTGTGGTACAATGTCACATTGTCCAACTTTAGGGCTCCTAGGACTGGGTTGGATGTGCTGTGACCACTTGAAACAAAGCACTGGCCCAGCAGAACTTTACTCTGAAAGCTCAGATACGTTTAAGAAAAAAAAAGTGTTGATGTTTGTACTGGCAAGATTTATGCTAGGTCTGTTATCACTGTCCTACTATGCATGAATAAGACAAAACCAGAAAGCGAGCTTAACTTCTGTGATTTGGGCTCTGCCTCATTTACTAGAAACATGTTTCATATCTTTTCTTGATCCAAAGGAAACAGGTTGCAGGAGCTGATCCGGTAACGGGCAGAGCCAGCTGTGATGATCGTGTTGTCATTAGTAAGTTAGTGTATCCTGACTGGGAATCCTCTTCTTTTAAGGTATTTCTTTGCCCTAGATGAGAGTTTCTTTTCTAGAGTGGCTCATAGTCACAAGCTTATGTAAGTGTCCTGATTTCTTACCTGGATAACAGAAAGAGGAGTCTTTTGGAGCTGATTTAATATGTAGATTCAATGTGTAGGCAGATATAAGCATGCTTTTCTGTACCTCTCCCTGAAACCCCAATAGATACGCTAGTATTTGAGCTGCAGTAAGTTATTTCTTTGTTACTCAAATGTTTGTTCTTGAGGGTGATTTCAGGTACACTAGCAAACAGAACATTCCATTCCTGGGGAAATAGAAATCCTTACAGCTGGGATACACAGCGACTCTGATAGTTCTTGGCATCCCATTATAAGCTCAACAGCACCCAGGAAGGAGTTTGCAAGCCTGTTTATTCAGTAAGCAAAATGAACTGGTGAAATTTGGTAATATAGGATGTTAGCGTGGCGGAAACATTTTCTAAGAGCTAGCATTACCCAGAGGTTCTTTGGCACGCCACAAGACAGACAGCCTGCATCTCAAAAACCTTCTTCAAATCTTTAACACCAGTAAACAAAAAATTACTTACCCAAGGTCATATTGCATAATTATGGCAAAATCAGAAATAATAACTTGGTTTCTTGTCATCTAGACCTCTATAATCTTCACTGCTTTTACAGACTGCTGTCTATACTTAGCATGTTGTCGTTGTATTTTACAGTTCTTAGTGATCATCATTCTATTTATTTTATACAAATAATACTTTTTTTTTCCTGGGGTATTCTCACCAGCCGTTATTCTGTTTCCCTAATCACTTAGCAAAGCTTATTTTCTTGTAAATTAATTGTGTTCTGAATTCAGCACAAAATGCCATAGCTAAGATTAGCTCTAACCTTCAAACTTCAAACCTTCAGACATCAGAGATGAGCCATCCATATGTAAGCCTTGTCTGTGTGTTTTTAAAAGTGGTAAAGAAAACGAAAAATAAGCACTGTCCTTCAAAGGGAACTGGCAAGCTGCCATCTTAATTTTTCAAGAAGAGGGCAGGTCGGGACAAGTCAATCAAAATCAGTCAATTTCTTGGACAGCAGTTCAGGTACAGCAGTATAAAAACCCTTTTAGTGGAGGTCTATAGCATTAATCAGAAACTGCAGAGTGGTCTTTTGTAGGACTTTGGGGACCAAAGGAAGTTGATGGTGGGTGCTTCTGCACTGAGGTTTTTGCTTATGTTTTCCTTATGCTGTCCAGACAGCGATCCTAGGAGAGGAGTTTAATTCTCTTTTTTCATATCACTGTAGGCTGTTCTTCACCATGCTGAAATATTCTTTTGGCACTTTACATAGGAGGACACAAAGAACTATGCAGAAACTCTGTAATTCCATAGTAACCGTTGACTCTGTAATTACATGGTATGTACAGTTCAATGTAAATATGTGGGTAATACAAGCAATTTGTATTTTCTCAACTACATTATTAAATCTTAAAATTGCAAACTACATGGAAATTAGGTTGAGAATAAAATGGGTAACTTCACATACTATATTATTGCGGCATATTTTCTCTAGAAGTCTGTAATTACTTTGTAGTTACATGCTATTTTTCAGATAATAACCAAGCGGTGAAAGTTTGCAGACTTGTCCAGCTCATAGCTGCACAGTCTAGCCGTTAATTTGGGTTTAGGAGGTGGAGAATGTTGTCAGCTTGGTCTTTTGGTATATAGGGAGGATGATCTTTTTTTCTTCCAAGCAAAAAAACCTGCCTGACTGGTAACTGTAGCTATTTTATATTTATTGCAAATATAAGCAGTGTGCTTAAAGCAGGTGTTGTATCTCTGCCAAGAGTAAAAACAGGCTAAAATGCTCACATGCAGGGTTTCTTTTGCCTTCAGGCTCTCAAAGATACATGTCAGGTGTTACTTCACCAGCGAGACTCTCAGACTTCGCAGGTCTGTGCTGCGCTCGCTCTGAGCCTTTGCTGGAAGGGCATGGCCAGGCATTTTAAGGACATTTTGAGACTCTGTTCATTTGTGGTTGACTTCCAGAGTGAGAAGCTCATTTACTTCTTGTATGCTTACTGCTCTTTGGGGTCTTCTGATACTTTAACCTCTCCCTCTTATGCTTTTCTCTCGCCTTCTTGTTGTCTTTGCCCTGTTGAGTGTGGCAATGGGGTTAGGTTATTTATTTATCCAGTAGGAATATGTAAATCTTTGTAGTCCTCTTAGTCTAACCCTCTGCACTTTGGACCCTTTTTTCTGTTGAAATTTTGAATGAAATAAACACTGAATAAGTCTTTCAGCTTAGAAACAACTGCTTCTATTACTTTATTTATTTTTCCACAAAGCATGCAGACGTGAGAGTTGGAAAATGTCTCTTGTCTATGGTTACATTTGTCTGTATTCTAAAATGTATAAATGTACATTTATATGCAAGCTATCAAATCCAAGTAGTTTGTTGACTATTTAGCAAAAGACAGAAAAGATGGAAGTGTTTGGCTTTGGTAGTCAAACTGGTAATCAGGGCACCAGTCCAGGGGCATGTGATATATCGAGAGGGCTGAAAACTAACCATAAAATCTGAACTAAGAGGCTGAGCTCCTCTCGGGCAGACAGAAAGATGCAAGGACATAGTAAAGTACTGTACGAAAGATAATGATAGTCACCCATCAGTCTTTGAACTCTCCAAAAAGAAGTCGCAGCTGCTGCTCTTCTTCATGAGGAATCTTGATTTATTTACATTCCTCTACCTTTAAACCTGCATCTTCTGGGTTTTCTAGCCTTTAATGGTAGATTTATTAGCTGCTCTGAAGCAAGGAGGTAGACTTGCAGGGAGGGGGGAAATGGAGGAGAATCGAGAAGAAGCAGAAGGAAGACAGAACAGTGGGAGGGAGAAGGAGGAAGAAGATAAGAGATAGATGAATGAAGACAAATGGAAGAGAAATGAGACAAGGAAGATGATAGGGGAGAAAAAGACTGGAAGGGAGCTTTTGAGAGCGCATGTAAAATAGAGGTCTGGTGGAGGATTTCGAGCAAAAGTGGTGTAAATCAATGATGAGTAAATTAATAGGGCAATTGTGCAAATGAGACTCAGTCATTTAAAAGCCAAGCGTAATACATCATGGATGATTTAGAGAGAGTGTAACCCACAGGGCACACCTTTCAATCTACTAAAGATCTAAAGCAGGATGCTGACACGTCAGAAAATGGAGCAGATGAGCAAAATGAGGGACATAGATTAAAAGGGAAGAGGTTGTAAGACAAACTCCAAATGCAGGGCAGCATTAAACTTCTTAATGCCAGAGCCACATCTTAGACTGAAGTAAGAACTTCCCAGTCCTTCTAAGTCAGAGATTATTACCGTGGTTTCTAATATGGACTCCTGGTATTAGTTTGATTCCTGATGTGATTCCGAACTTGTATCAGAAGAACAAATTAAAAATGCATTCAGCAATTCCTTAAATGTGTCATTTTTCAGAAGAACTGTTTCCTGTAGCTGCCACTCCAAGCATCTCTGCCATCTAACAACACTAACATATGAATGTAGCTGCAGAGGGAGTCTTCTAAGGAGTTTGAAGTGGCCACCTGATCACTGCCTGGCGGGCACGTGGCTTTGACCTTGCTATGTCCCATTCTGTGCCACTTTTGGAGTATGCTTATGTATTTGTACACCAGAGAAGACAGGAGACAATCTGAGTATGCTGTTGTCTCTCACTGGTATTACAGTTGTGCCCAGAGGTCCTCGGTTTTCATGAAATTCCAAGAGTTCTAGATTAACCCTGTTTCTCTGGGATTTTTTTAACACGTCATTTAGTTTCCAGGTCAGTTAACATGCTTTAACCCACCTTTTTGAGACCATTTGCAAAGCTTCTCCAACCCTGAAAATGGATTCCTCTGTTGTACCTCTAAAATGGAGCAGACCCATTAAATCCTGTGCCTTTTAAATGCATTGGTTACTAACCTTTTGCAAAGGATCAAAATTAGCAGACTGTTTAAACAAATTTCTGGCAATCATTCTGCCCTATTGGTTTTTTGAAAGCATTAGACAGAGTGCCAGGTGGCCCAGTTGATAAAATGTTTTCTTTCACTCTGTGACTCCTGTGAGTTCAACTCTTTCCCCAAGGTCTTAAGAAAAATAAGTGTTTTTCAAAGACTTTTTTGTTTGTTTGATTTCACCATCTTCCCTCTCTTCTCCTTGAAATATTTAAGTAGAGTGTGAACTTGATTTTCATTTTACTCGGTAGAAAGTTAAAAGCGACCCAGGTGTCTTGTTAAGGATAAATATTTTTCTAAAGGAAACAAAAGAAGTGATGAAAGATTAGGTGGAAAGGGAAACCTTAGCTGCTGATGGGGGGCAGCTGGATTTTGTCAGTGGTGGTAGTTCCTTCCTCTTTTGCCTGCTGCTCTTTCCCTGAGAAAAGCAGCATTTGTATCTAAAACTCATGCTGATAGAATCCCTCTTAACTCAACAGCATTCTTTTTGCAGCCTTAAAATTCCTTCCTGAAGTTCAGGTTGGCCTGAAATACTGCCTTGGAAACCCTGGGATGCAAGTATAAGGTTGTCTTCTTCAGGAGAGTACTCAGTGACTTGCTCGTGTTTAGGTCAAATTAAAGTAAGTCTTCCATGAGAAACTTATGTAAGGCGGGAAGCCTCTTTAATGTGCAGTTTCCTGGATGTGACAACATGGGAGCATTTCACATTTCTGAGAAGATCCTGGGCTCTCTATCAAGAAAATAATTCACAACGCAGTTCAGTCATCTGCAGACAGATTGTCATCCTGAGTTCCTGTCACTGATGAAGCTTGGGCTTCTTTCTCAGAATGTTACAAACCGTCTTTCACTGGGGAGAACCAAAATCCAACAGTCAAGTCACCTTTTCTAGGTCTTGGAATTGTTTCTGTATTTTTTCTAGAATAGAGTTTCATAGTCGTGGTGTTTCTCTATATCATATTGTAATTGAAGTTGCATTTTATAATTGATTTCTAACATAACTGCTGTAACACTTTAGTGATGTATAACATATTAAGGTTATGATGTCTAACAAAGATATTAAGGTTAACTTATTTAGCAATAGGGGAGAAGATATATATAGTAATGTTGTTAATTGTTACTCAGCCTTTCTACATTCTCAGTTTCAGTCTCAGTGGCTGATTCTGTGTTTTGGTGTGAGACAGTCACCAGAAGTGTGGCACTGGAGGATAGGTGGTGATTTTTAACTTCTTGCTGGAAGATAACTCTTCATAACATGAGCACGGAAGTAAAAAGCTTTTTCACAGCGAAGCTTAGAGTATAGTTGGTCTGATGAAGGGCTTATTCTATTTTAAAAAGGAATAGAGATGGGATGAGTAGGTAATGTTTTTTTCTGTCTTTCAAAAATTGTCAAGGTTTTGAAAACGTTCCTGTTCCAAGCTGCACTGAAATCCAATCAGAACTTTTGACATCTGTCTTCAGAAGCAGCATCCAGAAAAATCAGGTCAAAAGTTGCTGCCCTTCCCTGTCCTTTGGAAGATACAGGTAGCCTTTGAACTGGATTTTTTGGCTTTAAAGTAAGTGCAGCAGCCACTGGGCTTACGGGTGATTCTGTACCTCTCCTGAGTTACCACCATAAATCTCTTCCTGGGCCTTAAAAATGTATTCCAGTGAAATTATGCTGAATCTGACGCCTCTGTGAAACAAATTTGTCTCGGTGAGTTGTTTCCTGGCAAAAAAAACCCACCCTGTTTTGTCAGAAAATTCCCAATCAGCCTCTAGAATATCATAATGTAGTAGAAATAGGAGGCAATACCAAAGCATGAATACAGTTAAGACTACACTGATCTTTTCCAACTATTCTTAAATAATAAAATAAAGGACGGGAAAGAAGCAGGTACTGGACAGATGGAATAACTGAACTCATCCTGCAGTGAAAAATTGTTCCAAAGAGTGAGTCCTTGGAGCAAATCTGGCTTGTGAGACCTTTCAGATTCCTTGTATCTGAATTGCGTTTTCCCTGTTTCCTGCCGTTGCTACATCTTACCAAGGGCAGAGCTCAGAGTTGGTGCGGTAGTCCTGACTGAAAGGCTTATAGTCAGAGGAAGGAACAACCTCAGCTGTAGACAGCCACCCAGCATGACAGAGGCGCTTCGGACACTTGGCACAAATACTTGGCAACTGTAGTAACTTCAGATTCACTGGTGCTTTGGTGTTTAGTGTCTTTTTTACACACTGGAAGGCTCTGTTCAATATTTACCCAGATTATGTCTGGGTAAGATCAATGGCTAATTGGTTCTTTTCAGTGGTTGGTTCTTTTAGTCTTCATAGAAACACTTATTAGTCATTGAAATAACAAGGTTTAATGTCTCTATTTTTGTTGACAGAGAGACTGCAGGTTATAATAATGGAAGAAAATAAGTAATTAAGTCTTGTTGCTTGTATTTTGATTCTTTTTGGTTTAAGCCTCCTGTTAGTAGTTCTTATATAATGTAATTTGTATAAGCAAGTCTTAGCACGAGGGATCTGGTTGTGCTCCCCTGGCCGACATTTGGCAGGATGTTGTAGGAGTTTGGGGCCCTCCATCCCATACTCCTTTGCCTTGTTAGGGCTGGGCTGGGGTTAGCTATTGGCTTTGGGTCTCTAGAAACGTCTTCCACATGTAGATCTGCGTTGCGGTTGAAGTTAGTGTTATTTCCTCAGCTTTCCCCAACTCCTCTTGGATGTTTCCTAGAAACCCACTCAAGGCTTGAGTTCTTTTTGCTTTGTAATTTACCTTTTCTGGTACGTAGAGCAAGCACAGGCACAGATAAGATTTTTCCAGGATCCTGAGCTGCCTTGCTGCTTAGTGGAGAGAGAAAGCAGAAGAGTTTACAGACTGGGCTAAGGCAGCAAACCTGCGTACGTACCTTGCAGTACATATGCCCCCAGCACTCTGGAGCACCCTTTAATCTTTCATGAAAAACCTGAAGCCTCCATATCCCTTGTGAAGCTACTGGCTTTTCTCCAGAATCAAATGGTTTCTATCTCTTTGTAGATGAATATGCTGTGGTTTTTGGATGGCTCAGCACCAAATGAAGTTCTCTCTGTTGCTAAAATGTGCTCTTTTGCTACAAGTTTTGTAAGCAGCACCTTGAGTCTCTTCATGGCAATGTCCTGCTAGCATCATGGTCTTTTGTTTTGGCATAGGTAAAACAACTTCATAGGTCCTTCCTGGTCATACTGATTTCCCAACCTTGGCGCGCACTGTAGCATGTCCATGCTTAGTCGCCGAGAGTGCACACCTCGCTGTAATCTGATGAGTACCTGAAAGAAGCTTTGACAGCCCTCGGTAGACTTAGCCATTCACAAAGTAACATTTTTTAAAATTTGCAGCACATACGAGATTAGCATTGCACGCTACTAACCGGAGTTTGAGTTTAAATACTGAACTATCAGTTCCGGAGACACTGGGAGAAAAACCCAAATAAATGGCAGATCCTGACACACAGAGTTTTGCAGCATAAAACACCGAACTCAGTTCTTAATGCTACAGAAATAAATGAGGAGGAAATCGGCAAACTGGGAAATTTAGGAAAGCTTTATAAAGATTAACAAAGAGTTGCAGTCTTTATGGGGACTATTTTTGAGTTACCTTGTAGAATTCCACCCCAAAGTTCCAGTTCTCTGAAATGCTGTAGGATGATTTATATTCATACAAAGTGTTGGGTTCATGTGTGATTTCCTGGAATATTCAATCCTGAAAATCTTTTTTCAGTCACTTTCTAGTTATTTTCTCTTTCTTCAGTGTTCAAACAATGGTCATGCCCTGCTTAATTAAAATGTCAGCTTAGAAACTAGTTTAAAGGGACTAATATAAAACATAAGAGTAAAATAGAAGCTTCCAAAAGATAATGAACTTCCTTAGAGTTAGGCCCCTCTTTGAGCAGTAGTTGTGTAAGATAGACCTTATCAGTCTGCCAGACTGCTTAACAGATACAGCCTTTTCATTTTTATAGATAAGATTTAAAAGTATTGTTCATTCTAAGTAAAATAAACAAGTGTTTTGTCAGTGCTCTAAGCTGCCTGAAAATAGGATTTACAGTTCTATATAATTGCATTTTCTTTGTGTTTGCATAGAAGTCATAGCAGAGCTGGAAGATGATGGCAATTATAATTTATTATGCTGTAATTGTTACCTAAATGTTTTTGAATAAGCAAAAATCACATCTGTTTAGGAATAAGTTGCACAGCAAGAGAATTCCCTTTGAAATGAATGCTGTGTTCTCAAATTCTGTAACTGTACACATAAAACAACATATTTATTTCCCCACTGAGTCCATTACATTCCCAAGTCAAACTGCATCCTCTCTTCCCTTCCCATATTAAACCCTTTGATTTAATGGAGGTTTTAACTACTGGTTCTTTAGGGAATTTTCAGTAGGCTTTGCACAGATTAGGTTATTGGAAAGTATAGTTATTTGCTTGTAAAGTGGCAGTTTTGTGTCAAAATTGATTTTCTCTGGTGCTGCAGTAGTAAAACAGATAAGCTTCTGCTTTGCATCCAAAATACAGTGATATTCCTGCCATGATGCTTTCCTTCTGCTTCCTACCCAAGCCCTGTTATAGGCTGGCTTTGAAAGAAAAAGGAGACAATGATATGCTACACAGAATAGCTTTGGATCAATCGTTAATATTTACGTGAATCTTCTTCTTTGTATTAATGTACATTTACCAGTGATGGCCAGTTGCTTAGAGGAAAAAAATCTATGCTGGGAGTTGTTGGCACTTCAGCTAAGGGGTTGAACACTACTTTGGCCTCCTAAATCAGCTGGAGTTGTGGATGTTCAGCATCCGGCAGGAAGTAAGTCCCGCGTGCTGTTTCCCATACTGTTACGTACAGGAAGCGAAGTGTTGTAGAAAGTGTAGACAGACAAAAAAGTGAATAAATAAATACATCTGGTATGTCCTCTGAGCAACATGAAGGGGTTTCCTACCTGGTTTTCTTGGCCGGCTTTCATAGCTAGGATGGGCCTCTCTCAGTTTGTCTATCACATTTCCATTCCCTCGCAGGTTGGACTCCTGATACACAGAGAGTGCTTGTAAATTAAACTTTAATAAAATATGTTAGCACACATCAACTAATACAGCTTGGTACTTCTGAAACTTCAGTAGGTCTGGCCCCGGTTTAGTAGTATTCCATGGTCCAGGCAATATCAGTAATGCCCTGATTTCCAGAGTTTTTCAAACTTGGTTTAGTGTAAGTTTTCAGTTCAGTTCTTCATTTGTTCAATAATGGTTTGTCCATCTGTATTGCTCATACTGTTAAAAGAATTGTTGTCGCAGGCTCTCGAGAGATTAATGTATTTACTGACTTCTATGACACGTAGCACCAATCAATGTTAACAGTCTTTGACAGAGACATAAAGGATCTATTAAATTAGATCTGAGTTCCTATTAAATTACTATGCATAAAAAGCTACACTCACCTTATCTGTAGCAGAAATGAATGCCTGCTATTAAAGCCTTTAAAGAAAGTTTTCAAGAACAGACAGTCCAGCAAAGCAGTGGGATAATTAGAAGGAAACAGTAATCTGTTGACATCCAGCACTGACTACACTAAAGCCGTGTAGGAAATGGAAGGTGTTCTGCATTGCAGACATGAAGGCTTTCCCCTCCCCACCAATCAGCTCCCCCCATGCACACTCTCTTTACTAATTAGATTAGAGACAAATAAAATTAAACTATTAAGGCAATTAAGAAATTCTTAACATTTGAACAGTTAGTTGAATGCAAATCTGTCCTCCATCTTTTTGCTAAAGGGTTGATTGCATGGAGTTTTATGTCCTGAAGTACGTGTTGGCTGGTTAAGACAGACAGCAAAATCATAGAATCATAGAACGGTTTGGGTTGGAGGACCTTTAAAGGCCACCTAGTCCAACCTCCTGCCATGAGCAGGGACATCTTCAACCAGATCAGGCTGCTCAGAGCCCCGTCCAGCCTGACCTTGAATGTTTCCAGGGATGGGGCATCCACCACCACTCTGGGCAACCTGGGCCAGGGTTTCACCACCCTCATTGTGAAAAATTTATTCCTTAATATACCCAAAATACTTGCGTTCAAATAAAATAGCAAGATCTGTTTTTTTCACTGTATTGCTTCTCTCCCCCTTGCTATTCACGTGTAACTGCCACTTTTCTACCAGTATAGACTCTAGTCTCTCGTTTACCTATAGCCTCAAATTCCTCTTACTTTGACAGTTAGACAAGGTATGTTAACTTCATTCCCGTGACTGTTCATGAGTTAAAAACTCTCATGAATTTGTGATAAATCAAACAAATGCCTGATGAACGATCCCAAATAGTGAATGAAAGACTTCAGTCAATAAGGTTTTACTCTGTTTTCTCTTTTGGAAGAAACAGAGGGACAGAAAGTGGTAGGCAGTATCTTGATGGTTTGCGCACAGAATTTGTGATCTTCCATCAATAAAACATGCATCCTTACAGTTTTTTTTGGTCTTAGGGTTTGATTACACAGTTCGTTCGAACACCACACAAATATCCCTGCACTGGGCCCCAAATGAGCTAGTTTCAGAGTTGGAAGCGGCGCTGCTGCAGTGTCTCTGCCTTAACCGGGGTGCAATACTGCACTCATGCAGCACTGTTCCTTCCAGCGCTGAAGCCTGTTGCAGCAGGACACTGTGTTGTGCCATCCCCATGGTTCATCATGCTCCAAACTTGCTCTGAGATCTCTCACTTGGAACTCATGCACAGCATCTACAGGCTCATAATCTCCATGTCTGATAAAGGGAATGAATTTTACTTAGAAACTGAGAGGTAAACAGTATGATTCTTGTATACACATAAACTATTGGCCCTCAATTGTCCTGGCCAAAATCAAATTAAGGCACCTGGTTACTGTGCCATGTCTACAAACCCCTGGCACATCTTGGTTGAATTTTTGAGGTGTCACTGAAAAGTGCACAGGGCTGATTGGAGCCTCTCGCTCTCTGGTGGTACATTCAGTTACCTTGGGAAAAGTTATTTTTTTATTCAGTTGATTATTTGAGGAAACCAAACTGTCCTTAGGAAGACAAGGTCTCAGCACGCCCAAGGTGATGTATCAGCACTACAGTAATTTGCACGGTGACCCAAAACTTGATGTTACACAATTGTATACCTGCACCTTTTGCTGTCAATGCAAAGTGGTGGATATGTATGCAAATCAGTTTCCTACTCATCAAATCTGACTTCAAGAGGCAACAATACTGTTAACGCTGTTAGTATTTACTTCATGTTCTAATAGTGTGCTGGTACTTGTGCTCCTAGAAAGTTCAAGTGCCCTTTAAAAGGATAAGCTTTACTTGATAGCAAATAAAATTGAGCACTTGATATTAATGGTCTTCTAATTAAAGGTAGAGGAAACTTATCTGGGTATATTCATCTCATTATGTATCTTTTTGGACACTTAAAGAAGTGGGGTGACCATTGAAGCTTTAAAGTGTCATTTTGAAGGCAAAAGAGAGTTCCCTTCAGTGTCTTTGAATGGTCTTATCCCGTAGGACATTTTGACTATTTGCCAAAATTTTGTTCTACCAGCTTTACTAAATGTCAACACTGGGCCATACGGGGAGTGACTATAGGCCAGTACTGCTGCACTGAAGTCACCAGCTGTAGATCTTCCCAGGTGTTTTCATCAGGGCTGTCTAGACGGCATGTGAAAGGGCACGCTTGTAGCCTCTTTGGTCTTTTGGCCTGCTGACAGCCTGAACACAAACATTAGTGGAGATGGTTTGTATGCTGCCCAAGGGTGTCACACCAGTACTCTCTACACATAAAGAAGTTGTGGAATTTCATTAATTCATTCATCAATACAAGCCATTAAAAGAAACTGTCTTGTTAACTGGTATCTTGGATACTAATCGGCAGCTTCTATTAAACATCAACCTGCTGCTACTGTCAGTGTCACAGAGGGTAATGACCTGCGGTGCTGGGTGGCATAAATGCAGTCAGGCAGCCCTCAGGAATAAACTAACACGTGAGACCCTTTGTTGTAGTCAGAGGCGTTTTGGGAGGGGAAACACAAGGGAGATGGAAAAAGGCACTTAATATTAGAACAAAACGGTTTCTGTATTGTACCACATAGAGGAATTTCAGTTTACCTAAATCCACAATACCTGTTTTCTAAACTCAACTACATGTGGGGAGAAGAAAGTTCAGGAATATATATACACACAGACGTGTGTGTGTGTGTGTGTGTGTGTGTGTATACACATCAAGTCTTGAAGGCAGTGAACAAACTAAATTTGAACATAGAAAATAAGAGACAGGAGGAAGAGATGGTTGCAGGGTAACAATTTTCTGGGGAAATGGGTAAACAATACGCCATGAACTTCCTCTGATGCTGGAACTGTAGATGACTTAAGTGAGTCCAGTTTGTTATACTGTACTGTGATCAGGTTGCAAATGTTGAAATGCACGTGGAAATTCTTGCCCTTGCCTATGGCAGCTGTAGCTGGGAGGCCTGGTAAAGCTGCAGGTGGGGCAAAAAGCAGTATTCGAATCCATGCTCAGTAATCTGCCAGGCTTTTCAGTCAGTCGGTGACGGGTGCTCTGCAAGGTCAAACATTTTATACCATTATAAATAATCCAAACTTGTTATCTGCATCTCTCCACAAACAAAGAATACAGTCACCAATATTTAATTTGTGTGAAAGTAGAATACGGAAATTTTACATCATCTAAGGTATGCTGGAGATTTTGCAAACCGCCTCAAAGTCTCCCATGGTTTGTATCAGCAGCAGTGGAGCTCGCGTTGTTTCCAATCTCTGTGCAGCCATGTGAAGACAGGACATATCAATACCAAGTTTGTAGATTATTTCTTTCTCCTGTCCTTTTATATTTTTAATGCAGTTTACGTTTTATGCATCAAATAAAATTTCAATTATAGAAGTAATTCAGAATCATGTCCAAAGAAATTGACTAAAGGTTTTCACTAATTTAATTCTTGCTATTCACCCTCTAAGTTCCATTGTTGTTAAGAGTTAACATTTGCAATACTTCAGCTCATTCTATTGATTACACAGGTACTGCTAGATCTCTGTGAAATATTCTTATCACAGGAAAGAACAACAGTGACAACATTTCAGTTGAGTGCTGTGGGTGAAATTTAACGAGTGAACTGGGTGATAGTTATTCCAAATTAACATCATGAACTAATTTAGGCTAACATTTCCTTGCACACTGGTACAAATTAAGTCTTCTATATATGCTGATCGTACTTACCCTCCTTTAGCAACCTACCTGGCGTTACTGGATTGCATTTCCATAGTAGAACTGCTGCGTTTGGTTGGTGGTGTACGTGGAGAGGTATGTATAGGCATTTAACCGAGACCTCCAAAAACATAGAAATGTGGTGGTCTTGACCAGAAGTCTAAAATAGGAATAGAGAGCAATCTGTAACGTATCCCTCAAGCCACCATGTCTGTTGCTTTTCCACCACTGAACACCTCAGCAGTAGCTTCTTTTTGAAGAGTATTGCTACTTATGAATGCCACTCTCTGTGTGCTTCCTGGTCACTTAACTGCTCCTTGGTTCTCTTCTAAAATGTTTGTTGCATAGTGGTGAACCTCAGTCACCAGAGACTCCTTATCGTGATTTTTCTTGGGGCTATAGTGGGCTATTAATCAGCCCGTGCACTTTTTCACTTCCAGTTTCTTTGGAGAATTAGTTGAGTGGGATTTGTTGACTCTTCTCCACCTCTCATACTGGGTAAAATCTTTGTCCCAGGAAGACTCTCCTGTAGCTTCTATTTATGCTCTTACTACTGCCACGTGCTTGCAATTGTACGCAACGCTTGGACCCCCTTCAACCCTTTTCCTCCCCCCCTTTTTTTGAATTACTAGCGGGTGACAAATAGCTACTGCTTTCCACTCCATTTCGCCAGGCACAGCTTCTTTCCTGTCCTCATGAGGTTTCTGACCTTTCAGTCGATGCCTTTTGCAGCCCCCCAGGGGCCTCCAGGGAGCTGTAATGGACTCACGTTAATTGCCTGTTGAAGGACAGAAGCAGTTCCTAGCAGGATGATTGGTGATCCCCCTGTGAGTACAGCTGTCCTGGTCAGTGAAAAGATTGATCTGACACACACAAACATTTCGGCTCACTGCTCAATGTGTCTCACAGAGCATGCACATAATCACTGCTCTGGCTTTAGTGGTTTCCCGTCTGCCCACACTGCACCGTGGGTCTATTTGCTAGTGCTGTGACTCAGAGGAGCGAGCGAGCGAGAGACTATCCATTCTAATCCCCTTGTGGGTTACGGTAGTTTAGATAGAAGATACCCCACAGACTGCAGGATAATCCAAAGATTTATAAAGTCAGTCTTATGGGTTCGTTTTCTTTTTTTTCTTTTTTCTTTTCTTTTTCTTTTTTTTTTTTTTTTTGGTTGCTCTCATTGGAAGCAAACCTCCATTCTGGCTTAAACATGTTTTAATGTGGTTTAAAATGCAAGTGGTGCACTTTTTAAAGTATACATGCATGCATTCAGGAACAAAAAATCTCCCATGTGTGCGAAAGTCCAAACACGTCTTTAAAATTAAGAAAGCGGAGGCATTTCTCTTACCCTTTTTGCTTCTGTTCTTTTGCAGCTGGGTAAACCATTATGTTCTCATTAGAGTTGAGTGTGGGTCAGTTTGCAGAGCTCTGTACAAATATTATTTTTTCCCACTTTTGCTTTGTATACATTCAACCTGTGTTGGGCTTCAAGCTCCAAATCTGAAAGCGAAACTCAGCCAAGGTCAGCAAACATGCTTTGATAGCTGAAGTCAAAACTTTGCAATATTATCAGTCTATGGGTATTTCCTATCTGAAAATATTAATCAGGTCAAATCTACATGTTCCTTGGCACATGCTCAACAAAAGATGTTTTCAACCTGTCCCATGTTTTATCATTTGTAACAAAGGTTTTGCACAGATCTGGTCACCACACAGATAAGCTTCTCCTGAAGTAAATCCCCAGTAAAGTTTAAAAGGATTGAACTAACTGCTGCTTAAAAAGATTCTTTCTTAGTTGCTTTGTCCTCTCAGCTCCACGTTTCACATCAATCTGAAGTGAGATGGTCCTGAATCAAATCCCTGCATCTAACCTCCTGTAATCTGAGGAGTACAGAATCTGGTACAGGATCTCAGTTTTTCAGATAGCACTTGTGTTCATTAAGGCTTGCCTGAAACCTCGTGTCCAAATGTTTCACATCATTGGAACATGATACCCAAATATAAGGGTCTTAACTGTGTGCTGGCTTTTTGTTTTAGCAGGTATTAAAAAATCTTACACAGAAATAAGTTATCTCTCACAATGAGACTAAAATTGATTTGTGACAAAATTTTGCAACTGTATGCCTCTTGTGTTTTAGTAAACGTTGTGCTTTTCTGAAGTATATCCTGGTGAATGAAGTTAGAAAGCAGCAGTGAGAAGAGAATTCTAGAGATGATGAGAAATGGTAAGGATGAGGCAGTTTGCCATACTTTGGGGTCCTAGAGACATCCATCCACAGGCCAGAGAAATATTATTTCTCCAAGAAGTTGCTTTATTAGGAGTGTCAATCAAAATAGTGTGTTTCTGTTCAGAACATTCTGCTCCAGGAATACATTATTTACAAGTGGAGGAAACTCAGAGAACACCCACCCCTGGCAATTGCTGGGTACTCTAGGTGTACTAAAGATCAGCTTTGCTGTGAGTTTCCTGTCCTTGTTACTATAGCCATGCTTTTTAGCTGTTATTGTATTCCTGCATTTCATATTTAATATAGGTATGTATGCGATCTCAGGCTGGGTCCAGATTTTAGTAGATGAAAATGTTAGGGTGTTTTGAAGCTAGCCTACAAGCCAATTAAATACTTTTAGACTGAGAAAGAATTTATCTTTTTCTAATTCAGCCCCAAACCCTTCCCAGCAAGAGTAAGTAAAATGAATGCTTGAAACAGCAGAGGAAATAAGATGGGAAGAAGTATCTCTGTTTGCAAGCTGTGTAGCAGCGTCCAGTAATTAAAGCTGGAATGGCTGGAAACCAGCCAAGAATCCAAACAAAAGCGTCTTAAGAGGTCTAGAATAGCTCCAGTGTAATCGAATTTTAGACAGATTCCAGGATAGGAGTGAAGCCTCGTCGTCTCGCATATTTGTCATTGGGGCTGGTTTTAAAAAAAGAATTAAACCAAAATGTAAACCCTGTTGCCATTTTTACTAGAAGGTTGCTAGTGAGATGAGGAAGCTGCGTTACAGTAAGCCCGTGTCATCAGAAAGGTCTCAAGTGTAGAAGACTCATAGACACCCAGCATAATAAAATAGGTAAATAAGAGCCAAATATAACATAAAAAATGTAACTAGATAAGAGATTGAATGTCTCAGAGGGCTGAATATCCATTGCCTTAAAAATAAAATAATTGTGTTATGTTTATAGTCTTTATGAAAACTTGAAAATTCTACTTAAAAATATTGCAAGTAGAATGAAAATTTCTGTCTGGACTCTGAATGTAATGGGAAAAGTAGCATTTCAACCAGCTCTTTTAATCACACAGTATTACACAATAATGAGCAAAAATACTATAACACCTTTAACATTCAGAAAACACGTAAGAAGAGGTAACTCTTATCTGGTGGGGCGAGGTGTACAGGAGATGTGAAATAGAATCCAGATTTGAGGTTAAGAGTATATTGGAGTATGAGCTGACAACCATGCAGGAATGGCTTCAGCCTTTGGACGACAGCATTCATCTAGGCTGCTCACTTCGTGAAACAAGAAAAGAATTAAAAGCTGCTTGTTTGAGGATAAGTTCCTGGTGCTGCTGGTCTGCATGGACCATTCACTACTGTCAGCAGCGCAGAGGTCTTGCTTTTGGGAAAAAGTATTTTCCAAAAAGTGCATTTTGTTGGTGTGAAAGTCCCTTCGGTTACCCAGGGCTTTGAGGCAGATGCACAGGAAAAGTGCTTCCCCTCTGATGTTCAAGTGCATGAGCTACCTACTCACTGCAGCCTCTGCTTTTGCTGCAACTTCTTCCTGTCCCTGTTTCCCTTTTTTTTCTGTCTACAATACTTTTCATTCCAGAAGCTTCTTTCCCTGGAGCATGTTGTTCGAATAACTGGCCAGCAATGTAAAATTCATTAACAAAATTTCAGACCACTGCAAAGGCTTGTAGACCTTGGTTATTTGGCTTTTAAAAATGTTTTATCTGTCTACATACAGTGGAGTTCACATCCAGTACTGTAAAATACCATAGTCTATTTTCTTTCAGGGGAATACTGCTTTCTGGGATAGATATTATCGGTGCTTTTAGTTTTGTCAGTAACTATATGCCTGAAGTATAAATATAGAAACCAAACATGGCAGGCATAATAACATTTAGGGGTTCATTTTTAGCTTGGTGTAGGAGAATTAATTTGGCTTCAAGCCCCATGGTTCTCATAAAGTTTAATGGGAATTGCAAAAGTGATCCTTCTATCCACCATGCTGAAAACATACGCCTTTAACTGCCTCATTTATACTTAATAAACAAGCGATTGTATGTTAATACTAACTGACTCTTGGAGTATAGGAAATATGCGAGGCATATGTACAAAACTGAAAAAACTCTCACGAGAAATGTTACCTGGCAGCTGTGATAAAGCAAAGATTAATTTAATTTGATTAGGCTAACGTATGAGGAATTGAATTCACGAGGACTTGAACCAGGGTTTGTTCGGCTCTCTGGAAAGACTCACGAAGGCTGCAGTGGGCCCTGGATCAAATTCCAAAGAGTCTGAGGTTACAGGGTGACCTCAGAGAGCAATAACAAGTAGGAGAGTGTTCGTTACTCGGTCATTGGCTGTCTACTGGTAGTTAGTTGTGGTTAGCACTACTGAACAGTTTGGTGTGAAGAGTTCAGTGGTGAAACTGTGATGTTTACAATGAGCTTGAACTGTGTTACCCCGGCCTTGTCTGGTTCAGTGACTGGCAAGATGACATATTCCTGTGCTTGTTTGAGTTCTCATGATCATGATTTGGCCCAACAGGTTTGGAAATAGGTGGGTAATTAATATTGCCAGGGAATTTGGAGGGGAACAGATGTAGGAGGTCAGTAGCCATGGAAAGAAAATGTCGGTCATCATTCACAGATTCTCTACTTAGCTGCTTTGAATGACACCAGGTATTTCTTTGTTTCTGAAATGACTGCCCTGAAAGCATAATTCTGCAGATGGTGCAGCGTCAGAGATAATTGGCTGGCGTTGCTGCGTCCAATCAAAATACCTATTGAGGGAGGTGTGTAGTGCACTAATGTTTTTCACTGGAAGCAAACATGTTTAATATTGCATCTCAAATATTACCTACATTGAGAAAAAGAAGTGACAAGAAAATCTGCTTTTATGATTATAAAAATTAGAGACATGTTTTGCTTGTTTAGTGGAAGAAGCCCAAATGTCCTGACCCAGCCGTTCTCTGGAGGCTGGCTGCAGATCAGTATCAAAATTTAGCAGCTTGCATCCACTTCCAGTTCTTTTTTTAACACATGAATGTGATTCTGCTCCTTGGCCAGCTGCAGCTCCAAGCACTGAAATTAAACTTAACATGTTTTACAAAATGAATGGAAGGCCAGACAAGAGAATCTTGTTTCCAAGGATCACATAGCCCCTTTTCGGGATTACAGAAACTCTCATTCTATTAGAATTTGGCAACAATGCTTGAACTGCACAAACATGATGTCTCATTTGTTTGCCAACTGGTGGAAGACATTCGGAGCCGGCATCTCCATTTTCAGCCTGCTCTGGAGCCTGTTGGAGTCAACCGCCAGACTTCCACTGACTTCTTTGAAGCAGCATTATGCACAGTCTCCCCACCTGGGGTTGTACCGTCCCGCAGTTGCTGTAGGATCAGCCCACTTCTGAGAATGAAGTCCCATGCAGTCTTGGTCGAGAGAGTGGTAATTAAAGCCAGCTGAGTCAAAGCTGGACCACATTTTTCTTGTCTGGTAAGAAACTCTTTGTTGGAAATAATTTAGTTACCCATATGTCCCATCGTCTCTTTGCAGATGACATGCTAACAAATGCGTTAGCTTATTACTTTGTCATTCTAAGTTATTCTGTGAAGGGCTTATAAGAACATATTTGAACCTTGGTGTTGTTCACAAACTATTCAGAATATGCATTGTTCTGAATATTTCTTATTCACGACCTGTCACATAATATCCTTTCTAGTGTCTAAGCAGATGACTCCTAGGTACACTTCACAGATGTTGACCACCATCTTGAAAGGTATTGCTGAATGTATAGAAAAGTATGCTTTTCTATAGCCACCTTGGGGACTCCTTTCTGTTAATACTGCTGTGAAAAACTCCTGTGAGTTTTTTAGGAACACTGTTGATACAAATGTATTTTCAAATCATCAAATGGCTTCATTTGCAGCATTTGTCTGGAACTGAAATTCAGACGTATCATTCTTTCCCAGTAATAATATTCAGATGATGGTGGTGACTAGATAATATTTTGTCCAGAAATGCGAGATGACTTATACTTTGCTCCACAAGTATGTCATCTTCAGTCATGCTATAAGTGCAAGAGCGTAATACTGGCTTCTTTGTAAATGCTTTCCAAGTAGTTGTTAATTTTCAGATGAAACTTGTCTAATGGCTGATTAGCAAGTGTTCGAAAATAGCAAGTTCAAAGGTTGATAAATAGTTTGATGAAAAATGTCTCACTTTCTGTTAGAGAGTGGCTGTTACTCACTTGTTATTGAGTCTACTTACTTTGTGTGCAAGAGGCTGTATAAACTGTTGAAAATGCAAGGATGTCTGCCCGTTTTTCACTCCATAGTTTAATGGATTCATGGGAAAGGCAGTGTGTGTATATCGTTTCCCAGTATTGGTCTGGAATTACGGAGTTCATCATCTATCTTGAACAAGGAAACTGCCAAGGATTTATCAGTGCTGCTTGTCCCTATTTCAGGCCATAAATGCCAAGCTTATACTCTAAATACTTGAGATATTTTCCTAATGGGTGTCTCCAGACTCCATGAATACTTATAATATGGGCAAAAATAAGCATAGTTACTGTGTGGCTGCTATTGATAAATTATTGCAACCCTCACTGAAAAATTGATTACTGTGTGTTACTTAAAATTATTTTGTAAAAGTATATTCGGTCAGATATTGCATATTTTGACTGTAGTGACAAGTATCTTTCTCTCCGTTCCCAACTGCTTCTTTGCCTTTCTGTGCTTCCCCAAAAATATTGCTCTTTGACTTCAGAGCTTTATTCTCAAGTTTTCAGGCTGAAGGACACATCAGTCAGTCGTTTTTGGGGTGTCATAATGTATGATAAGAGCTGAATAATAGCGGAGATGCAACTGTTTTTTTTTCTATTTGGTATTCCGAACACTTATCTCGTTAACACACTGTAAATAGCTCAGAAGCCAAATGGTGAGCTTGAAAGAAGATGGTCATCCTCAGTTTGCAAAGCACCCAGGGCAGCTATTGATTCCTTCCAGTAAATCCCAGCTCTCAGCATCTCCACGAGTGGGCAGGGCTCACTGGAAGGCTCTGGCTTGAGTTGCATTTTAATAGCAGATGGTTACCCGATTACCATTCTGTTTGCATCCTTTTTCTGCCCTACTTTGTGACGTTGCCCTTTTGTGGACAATAGGGTCACGGCTTGTCAGTGCACTCGGTATTCAGGATTGCTGTTGGTCTGGGAGGTTTTTTTGTTTTGTTTTGTTTTCCTTATCGTGCAAGAAGGCCGTGATATTTCTGTATCTGGCAGCATGTCTGCGTGAGACAAGGCAGAGTGAACGAGGCTTGATGTGTGAATGACAGATCCCTAGGTGACGCCGCTGGGAAGCTCTTGATCTGACTGGTTTGAAGTTGAAAGCTCACTAGGTCACACCGAAAATGGTTGCCACTGGGCATTTCTTTCATCCTTGTTTATTTATTTTTTCCTTCCCTTTCCTGAAGTTTTTACACTCAGAAAGGGGTTTTGTTGTTCCTCATGTTCCTTGTTGCTGGTAGGCTGGATTCTAACCTTTTACTACACTTAATTGCTGTTGGTGTCTTCTCCTTTTTGTTGTTGTACTTAGGTGGGCAGAGGAGGGAAAAGGGAGCCTCATGCCTTTGAGCTTGGCACCTGCGCCAGGGACTAACCAGATACAGAATGACCATTTTAAGTAAGCACCAGGTGTTTTTGAAGACACGGTCTGTTTATTATTTAGCAACCTGCTGTTCGAAGGTTCTGGCATTCGCCAACCAGATCAAAACAGAGGAGCCAGGTGGCGACTCTGTGACACTTTTCTCTCCATACCTGCAGCATGTCCTTAACTAAACAGGCATAAAGAGCAAGGCATAAATTAACCTGAAAAGACAAGGTGGCATTAGAAGAACCTCTGATCCTCTTGTAAATGCCCTATTGGCAAAGCTAAAATAGCCACTCTGACAAGAGCCAGGAGAGGATTTCCTCCCCTGTGGACACTGCCAACAATTTGTCACCTAGCATGGAGGGTGTCATTGTGGAAGTGCATAGAGAGTCAAAAGCCAAAGCCCCATGTTGTGCACCTTGCAAAAGGATCAGAAAGTCGTCTGGCACAGGCCGGGGATCAGGGAGCCAAAACTAGTGCAGCGGACTCTCAAGTAGGGTAATAAAAACCCAGGCAGAGGCAGTATATTCAGGGGCTCGCAGCAATTTAGGAAGGTTATTAATGATGTATTGCAGGTAGACGTATTGCATGGTCCATCTGCCTCCATATGGCCCTGGGTACCCAGTGCACTTGTAGCTACCCATTAATTAGGACTGCCATAATACCACTTCATTTTTGCTGAAGTTCCTAAGCTTTATCTGACAGCTTCTCTCCAGGGATTAAAAGGGCCCAAATTCAGCTTTAGGTCGCCTGACCTAATGAGTCACTAACTACAGCGAATTTCTCATTTTTACATCGGAGTACTTGAGAGCTGAATATGAACAAATAACCTCAAACTAATACGAGTGGGCCTCTGGCATTTAGAAAGAAAAGCTGTACAGTGGACTTTATTAAATCACTGATCTATCAGGTTACTCAAGGCAGAGAAAGTAGGTCTCACTTTAAACTCATATATTGTACCTTGCAATAATTGGTCGTACACGTGACTGAAGTGAAGTACAAACGTAAGACCTTTGCTCACTCAAGAAGAAAATGCTGACCCTTACAGGTTTGTGCTCTGCATACTACATTGAAATGAGGAATCGTGACATCTGATATATTTCCAGCTCACTGCATATCACCGTTGTCCAGGCTTGGATTGTAGTAGTGGTATTCTGCTGTATTTCTTCTTCTCAAAATAACCTTGAAAAAACCAAGATTTTGGAAACAATGTCTGATACGCCCTCTCAGCTGAACGTAGAACTGATGTCACCAGCATAATATATGTGAGAAGCAGAACTTGGAGAGGAGGCACTTGAAAATGCAGAAGTAGCAGGGTAAGACTGCTGCTGTCTTTCTCTGCGCTGTGAAAACTTTTGAAATTTATCAACAAATTTCCTTGCATGCTTACATAAATCTAAAGTGCAGGCTGAACAGTTGTAAACCAACAAGCTAGCCATGACCCTTTAGCCCTTCTCAAAAAGTCATGTTCAGACTTGAAACAGAAGGGGGTTCATCACAGTACAATGGGACGTAGTCGTTGCTAATTTAGGAAAGTATTTGAGTCTGCCCTTTCAAGTTTTAACTGTCTAATTAAGCAGTTACTTCACATGTCTTCCTGAACTGAAAGGAATTGGAATAAATTCTCAGTGCAGATGAATCTGTGATATAAATCAGGGTCAGTTCTTGGAGGTGAAGATTTGGCCCACTGTTCTTGGGCATGGGTGGCTTATTTAACTCTAGGGGCACTTTCAACGTTTCTGAAGTAAATCCCTTCCTAGGCAGGCCATAACACACTGATGAGAGGAGAAGGCAGCAAAAAGAAACAGTTGTAAAGAATATCACAAATTTGTACTTCATGCAACTAGGCACTATGATGATTTGCTGGAGTTAATGAAAAAAACAAACCTGTTTATTTTTCTGCTCAGTATATCCACCTGTCCCCCTTTGTTAAAAAAAATAAAGAGCCAATCCAAAATGGGATCATTATCTTTAGTGGATGCACTTCACATCACTGAAAACAATTTCAGCTTAGTTAAATAACATGCAGCCTCGAGATTAAAGCTGTCTCCTCTTCAGCTGGATAGACAAACATAGCCGTTGGTACGGAGATCACTTAGAGCTCGATATTCCTTTCGGTAGTAACTTGATGTATTTTTTTTTCCCCTGCCTGTTATTACATTCTACTAGGTTTTATTTATTTAAATCTCAGCCTCCTTTTGCTGACATAGCAAGGCATAACCAGAGATGTTTAGTAAAAGTTAGATGAGCCCCTAAGTGGGTCACTTGTTTTATAAATCTTTAAATATTTTATGTTGGCCCTTTAGAAATTGCTTTTGCCAGACTAACCCAATCTGCTTTCAAATGACTAGGGCATAAAATAATAGCTCTTTTAAAATTCTCCAGTGATACAGTTATTTGGTATGTTTTTAGGGAAGACCAGACCTTGCAGCCTCCAATGAAAGACTGGTTTTAAACTTGGAGGAGTTTTGCTCCGAAAGGAGCCATTCTTTTCAGCCCCCTGCGCACCACTAGGATCACGTTGCTCTCCCAGGAGCAGCCGGGGGTAGCCTGCTGGCTCTTTGAAGTCAATGGCAAAACTCCCATTGAATTATAATGGAACTGGGATTTAACCTGAAGAAACAGAGTCTTTGTTGTCTTTTATCACCAAATACAGATATTCTCCCTGAATTCTGGCCTAGATGGGCCAGTCATGGAAGAGCTCTGTGGCTGTGCCAAGCAGCGTGATCCCTGCAAGTAGGAAAAAGGGGGTTATGTCTTATGAGAGACTAGAGTTTTAGGAAGACAAATTGGATTAGACTGTTACCACAGAAACTCCAGAGACCATCATGTGTGGCCTGTTAGGGGAATTACTGACTACCTGTACACATATTTCGATAATTGTAAATGTGACACAGCCTTTTTGCAAATACAGGTGTTATTACATTAATAGGAACTGTTCCACCACAGTTAAACCCCTGTTCATTGAGGAAACCAAGCAAGAATGGTGCTGGCCAAGTGCAGAATTACTGGGAAGGTGGAGGGTGCTTAGCCCCTCTTCCCTTCGCTCTTGGCTGGTGCGGTATGCAGTCGTGCATCCATGGAGTGGGGTTGTGGCTGTTTTACCAGCTTTTCTTCTTGTGGTTTGGCATGTTTTTGTAAGCTGGTTCACTGTGCCAGCAATTTTGGTGGTACAATGGACTGAGTGGCATGCCTGTGCCATGGAGATGGGCCTGGCGCCATGCCACAGGAAGGCAGTAATTTTATAAGCTTGCAGCCAAAAACATCTTGTTAAGCCACAGCCCTAAGGACGTTGGAAGCACCAGGAAAACAAAGAAAGAGCACTAAACCAGTTCTCATCAATTTTCTGTAAATTTGTTTGTGTTGATTTTTACTGGTGAGTGTGAGTGAATACAAAGAGCCCAAAACTTCAGTAATAGATGGACTCAACATCAATGTGCTAATCAGCACTGTATGACCCTAAGTCCTCTTGGTTGTGCCCCAGAAAAGCTGTACAATGTTTTCATCTTTATTTTCCCCTACTCTGAAAGCCAAGACTACTACTATTAATCTACTGTTCTCTGTTACTCACAAATCTTGTTTTCTGTCTAGAAAATACTTAAAATACTTGTGCCACATGTAATTCCACTAGCTATTACATCAGGAAGCTGTGGTTACTGCTCGGGTGGAACAGTAATGCCTTTGAAGAAAAATAGTTCCTTCATGTAATTGAACACGTCCTGTTTACAGAGTTGCAGCAGTACATTTTTGTTATTAAATCTAGGTGATTTGATAAATTACATTGTGTTGTGCTGGTACCGATGACAAGCTTAAAAGGGGATGTTGATGACTGGTTTTAAATTAGGGGAATGGTTTTTGCTCCTCTGTGAAGGCAGAGTTCAGTCAGCTTGGGCACTGTAACCAGGTTTTTTCTCTGGACCGTATGCACTGGCTTCCCAGGACAGAGGTCTGTGATTTGGGCAGCAGGTGGTTATCATATGTGGATCTAACCGTGGGACGTATTACAACCCCAAATGGCAAGAATACAACAAGAAATCCAGCAAAAAAATAGTGAAGGACAACTGTGTCTGCTCCTTGAGTATTTATTAGGCCTTTACCTCTGAAATTGCCTTGAAAACAGAAAGAAATGCACCGTGGGTCTCAGTAAAGATGTGTATTTGCAAGTGTGAAACTGGAGAGCAACTCGGCTTACTAGATACTGACAGCTACATCTGAACGCGTCAACTGAGCATATGTAATAAACAGGAGGAGAGAAACTATTTCAGAAGTTATGGACTGCTGTTCAGTTACTTCTGTTGTGTGTACCCCTGCATGCTGGTTTGAACTGCAAGACTGAGATCGACTCAACCTCTCTATAGAAAGCAAAAAAGTCCTCGTACCTCTTCACTTGTTCATCGCCACTGGAGCCCTCGTTTTCTCACACGCACTCCAATCCCCTTTAGTGCTCCCTTGGTATCAGTTGATATTGTACTGAGCGATACAATGTGATCCATTCTGGAAGCGCTTCTTGCAAACAGTAAAATACATTTTCCCTGAAGCCAACATCTTGTTTCGCATTTGCACTGTAAAACACCAAGCGGAGCAAAAGAAAATTCCATGCAAACCAGTTGGCCTTAGCCACTCTTTGCTTCTTCCTTTGTTTTTCTTTGGCTGATTCTGTTAAAAACTTAAAGTGCTACACAAGAGTCCGAAGCTCAAATGACTCTTAGCTTTGTTTGATCATATATCTAATTTACTTTAACATGGGATCCCGGCATGCGTTTCTTTAAGAGACTGAATCAATTTTATGCTAAGTGATTTCTTTGAGCAGATTTTTTTTTTTTTATTGTCCCCTTTGCCTAAAGTAAATTAGTGTGATAGCTGGAGCAACCAGGGAAAGAAAAGGAGTCAAGTCCTCAAGTCACATTAGCACGCTTGTTGAGGCCTTTAAACAATCATCGCCATCAAAGTACTCCATAATAACTGTAAAAAAGCTAATCACAGGTGGCAGTGGGCGTGAAATGCGTGGCTCTGTGCTCAATCCTTAGGATAATGGGGGTATTCATGGGATTTCTAGAAGGACTCCTTTGTGCGGCTAGTCATGTGCCTGCTGAGCTGAAAGGACTATTTTGCTCAATTTGTCTAAAAGCGGCTGACTTATATGATAGCTGTAGGGGTTTAGCTACTCAGGTTGTTTTAACCCTTCCCACGCAGATGGATTTTGGTGCAATTCCAGGGCCTTGTCTATACTGGGAAATTTCTTCAATTGAAGGAAGCGGAGCGCGTTACGAGTCGAGAATCGAGAGTGTGCAAAGACCACCAGCCTGGCTGAAAAGGATCAGTGACTTCGGCTGTGCCTCTTTATGGATGCTCGGCTTGAGAGACTTGCTTTTCCCTACTTGGCAGCAACGGGAAATCAGAACTTTGTGAAGCACCTCGGGCACTAGAGCTGAGGCTCTCAGCCACTAGTGAGATCTAATTCTTGAAGCTAGGAGTAAAGCCTATTTAAGGCTTTCAGCGTGGGGGCAGAGTCCCAAGGTATACCAAGCTTTTCTTAGGGTCTCTTTCACTGCAAAAAAAAATCTTGGTGATTTCTAAAGAACCATCCCAAAACATGGAAATGTTATGTGTTGCGTGAAACCTGCACAATCTAGAAATATTTTCCTTCCTTACTAGAAATAGTTAAAAGAATGCCTAAAAAAAAAAAAAAAGACTGTTACCTAAGAGACTCTGAAAAGAGGGAAATGTATTTTGACATTAGAAATCTTTACTTTGAAATGGAAATAAATATTAATTATCTAAATGCAGAAAAAAGTTAACTACCATAATACATTTATTTAAATTTCTATTAGTATCTAGAGGTGAAGCTGAGAGCAGTACTGTTTTCTGCCAACAAGCATAACGCTAATGGTTGGGTATTAATTAATACTGCTATTAAGATACAGTGTAAAGGTTTTAAGCTGGTGGTTCGTGTAGTCTCAGAACTCGGGATACAAAGGGAAATTGGAAGTTTAATCCTGCACATTACCTTGTATGTGGTACCTCTTAACAGTTAGAAACAGTCTCTGTGGTGTTAAAGCGGGCTCTAGTCAAGAGCTTTCTAGCTTCAGGTAAGGCTAAACCAAGACAAAACCTGTGAAGAAACTACACCCGAGATGTCACACCATATTGATCCAAGTGACTAAATCTTATAATCACATTGCTGTCATGTTTTGAATGATGATGTATTGCATCGGCAGGTGAAGAAGCTGCTATTTCACGTGGGAGTGACGATGTTGGCTTAGCCAGTGTAAGTGTAACGGGGGTCTGAAGTTCTCAGCTAATACAGAATCACAGAATCTCCTAGATTGGAAAAGACCTGTAGGATCATCTAGTCCAATCATTAACCCAGCACTGACAACCCACCACTAAGCCACATCCTTAAGAAATACTTTTTGAGATTATAGATCAGGGCTTACTTGCAGGAGTGTTTGTTTTCTCTCCTCACTTGGCCATTGCTTTGCTATTGACAGTCTTCTGTTGGAAAGACTTTCTCTTTCCTTTTCCCTTTTCCCTTTTCTCCTTCCTTTTGCCCCTTGTCTGCCCTGCAGCAGGGAACGGCTCTTGCTCTGCATTTGCGGAGTACCTAGCACAATGAGGCCTCAGTCGCAGTCTGCAAAGATACGTTAAAACCAAGCTATACTAACGAATGAGATAGCTGACCTTAGCATGTAACAGCAGTGTAATCCACAGAAAATAGAATATAAATATCTCCACAACTTTCTTGATGCCAATTGCCCTCTAATTCTTGAGGTGGGAGACCAGAGTCAAAGGTACTAAAGCTTGTCACAAAGAAGTTCTTCATATTGATACCAAGTTGTGCTGAAACTGATTGTGACTGGGAGGATGTAAAAAGCTGGAAGGAGAATTGGAATGAGTTATTTCTCTCTGTCTGTCTCTCATACACACACAAATCGTTTAAGTGTGTTTCACCTGAGTCAGGTGCAGCTGTGGGGATTCTTTTGCTCTTGTTAATTTTTTTCTCCCTCTGTCTCCTTCTGCCTCTATGACCATTAATGTAGCCGTCATTGAAATAGAGATCCAAGTCCTTAATTTCCGGTTTAGATAACAGGAGAATATTCTGTTCACCCCACGTCACCCCACCGCAAGTAATCACAGTGTCTGGAATGGAAAAATTCCAACTGCTGTCTTGAACCTATGTCACCCGCAGAACACCACAGTCGTTTTACTGTACTTGCATGACAAGGAATAACTTGTGGAACAGTGTGTATAACCTAATATTTTTCCAAATTGCCTAGGGAAGCACCTGCTTCTTGCTAATGTTAAGTTGAACTATTCATTGGCAGTGCTCCATTGATCAGTTCTAGGATTTTACTCCTCCCTGCCCTGATTGGGAGTGGAAACGCTGGTTCAAAACACTTGGCATTGCTGCATACTGTTGTATGGTGTTGGGGCAAAGAGCACAGGTGAAATCCTCCCTTTGGTGATAAAATGGCAAAGCTTTCATTGATTTCTGCAAAGCTGAGAGTCCGCCACCAGTGAACTCACTAGCTGTAGTTATCTTCAAGTCAGAAACATTACTAAACAAATTCTCACCACACTTGCTTCCCTAGAGGATGGTATCAGTGTCCATCTATTTTGGACACCCATGAACCTTCTTTGTAGGTAAAATCCTTTTCCTTTCTTCTTTTCCTTGTGCAATTTGATCTTGCACCTTGTAGACATTACCTATTGAAGGTAGCACATGCTGCTTCATTCACCGATGCAGCCTTTGAAGAGTTAAGCTCTGCTCAGAAGGTGGACTTCTGCTTTTCCTCAAGTCTCTATTCATCTCCAGGAACTGAATTTTTCATGCAGTAATTAAAATTTGTAGGTCAAACCTCCCATGGCACCGTTTTCTGCTAATATGGGAGAGCAACGGTCGGATTCGCTTACGCTGCTCTTCGCCGCACTGAGATTTAAAGGATGAAGGGTGACATTTTCCCCCATTTTGTAAATTAATGCCATTGATCTGCCTAACAAGAACAAAGTTAGGCTTCAAAATACCAAATGATAAAGAGATTAAGACTTTAAATGGCTTTCCAAAGGCAACCTCTATTGTAAGTTTCCAAGCAGAGTATTGAACTTTCAATTAGAATTTCTAATGGGCTATTGACTTAAATGGATAAAATGTTGCAAGTGATAGCTTTCAAGATGACAAAAATTGCTTAGTACATTCTGGAATATTACTTTATGAAACAAATACTGTTCTGGAGGCTGAGTAGTAATAACCCAGGCCCCGGGCAATATTGTTCCGTGTCTCTGTGCAGCAGTTTTTCAAAATTGAACTAATGCATTTTGAAACATTTTCTCTTTTCATGTTTTGTAAATCTTTGGGAGTGAGGTACTTTAACTTTCATGAAAGAGTCTTAAATCTCCAGTGATGTAGCTACGATTACACTCTTTATGAAATACAATCCATCTACTCAAACGCTGTATTTTCATACATTCTTTCATCTAGGGCACAAACAATGTGCCCACCTCGTGTGGTTTTTCCTGCCTGCACTCCAGAACGTATCTATTCTGCAGTGCATGTACTACAAATAACATCTGAAACTCTCCCAAATCGTCCTGCTGCTTTACAGTGAATTGACTTGAAGTCTTGTTATGAAACACTAGCTCTACTACATTTTTCAAAGAATATTTTTTCAGAGACTAGCCAGCCCTTTCCAGGAGAAAGGGTTAATATTATGCTTATGTTACAGTGCATTAAAAACTCTAATTAAAACAGCATTACATTCCCATCTGCCAATCTCCAGTAATCTTCTTTAATTGCAGTAATTAAACTATATTTACATGTTCAGAATACTTGTAATTTAGCAAATTGCACTCTCTGCTCTACATTTAATCAAACAACCAGTTCCAGTATATTTAGTGTGGAAAGAAGTAATTTCAATGTTTTGATTACTATAGCAGATTTGACAGAGTAAGTGCCCCTCTAGTAGAGGCTTTGAAAGGGAAGGCAAACATGAAATATAGTCCCGTTCTGATTGTCATGTGAATGCCTAATTACATGTTAGAGGATTAACTATTAAAGGGTACACACTGTTTCGCTTGATTTTTTTTAGGCACAGCTGACATAACAGATAATAAAGGTTGCCTGTTTGGGGCTGTTTGGTGGAATATGTAAGCTTTTTATTATTATTATTATAAGTCTTAAAAACAAGTATTAAATCCTGTGAGTTAGCAAGGTCTTAATGCCCCACATCTTTACTTTAAAGGCACAGGTAAATTGTTCTGAAGATTATGTTCACAGTGCACGGCTGACAACTGTTCTCACAGGTTCTTCCCTTCCCCTAACCTTTATCATCTCCTCTTTTTGAGGGGAGGAGCGCTGCTATTCTTAGAATGGCAATTTCCAGGTAGATCTGTCAAATGCTCGTTTATATTTTGTAGGTAAAGCGTCCTCAGATAGGCAACTCCTCCATGTAGTGTTCATGCTGTATCTCTGCCCTGGGAATAAGTGGCGCTGAAGTGATCTCTTCCTCGTCCAAAGCTGTGCAAAGACACACACGGTGATGACGTGCAAGTGGGCGGGTGGGTGGGTGGGTGGACTGACAACTTCTTCACAAAAGACAGCTTTTCTTTTACTATACATTTCTTCCTATGATCTGTGCTCTATAGTGAACTTTAAAAGGCGATTCCAGTACCTATCACCTAGTCTTCCCCGGATAAACTGTACAAAGCAGAAAAAAATCCTTCTGATCTGCCAGTACCAGGCACGTTGGATTCAGGACCAAACTATGCCGGCGGAGCCCATGGTAGGCTTCGTAGCACTGCACCTGCCAGAAGCCAGCCACCTCCACGTGTCGGAAGCCCCTGTCCACAGACATATTCGTGCACAGGGGAGTTAAGCCCCCACATACCTTTGGGATGGTTTATTGCAAGTTCTGATGACAAGTTATGGCCATTTACAAACATGACATGACATGTCATAACATTAGCATCGGTGGGGAATAAAATTGATCTGCAGAAGGTTTGAACGTAGGCTATCAAGGGTAGCAATCCTTGCAGGCATTTGTAACTAATTCCTTGCTGACAGAGAAAGACTGTAGTGAGTATCGGCAGAGGTAACAGAAACGCTACACGTTAGCAATACCTGCTCCTAAATAGATGCTCTTGGCCTACACAGCGTGTGAAGTAAATCGGTTGTGTATACAAAGATGCGGTCAGGATGGGTCTCTTCAGGGGTCTACCTACAAATACATGGCTTTTGTTCCAAAGGCGGGCAGAAAAGCCGTTCAAAACCCCTAGCTCTAACTAATTTTCCCCATTAAACTACCCTTCTACCAACGTCCTCCTTCCCTGTGGCCTGAACTCAGGCACACTTAACCGTGACTGATGCTGAGATTTCTTACATCGTTCTGGCTTCATTCATTTCAAAACAGTAACTCCGGCTTTTGACTCCTGTGAAGGAAAATCGGGTCGTTTCCAGGCATTTCCACTGGGTCTAGGTCATTGTGGTTACTCCTATGTGCATTTCAGGCTGCCAACCATGAAAGCTCCGAATTGAACCCTTTCATTCAAATCTGTCTCTCCATATAATACCAATGTATTGCTTTGCTCTCAGGTTCAATCCAACCCCCCTGTTTTCTGGTTTAGAATTAGAAGCGTGTATGTTTTAATGAAGCCACTTAATGAAGGGGAACATTTGCTGTGTTTCTCTGTTTGTGCATTTATATGTCTTTATAATCATAATATTTTTAATTTTATAGAGTGGTAGAAGATTAAAAAAATTGTAAATAGGCCTTTTGAGCCATATTTTTACAAATCAAAATTATAAAGCTTGAAGTTTTTTTAAACACTGTTGGCCCTTCTATGGAAGATGTAAAGAAATTAGCCTAATTCTACTAATCTCTGATTATTTATTCCTGCTTTATATGAGTGCAGCTGAAGTAAAATGAGACAAATGATGTTCTGTTCCTACATATCATAAAGTTCAAACAGATCAGAGACCTGCGATATTTTGGATTTCTCGTTACACTCAGTGGTGTTGCACAGTTAGGATTTCAAGATGGGTCTTCTTAAGCCTATTAAAAATCAGAATCATGCTGGTCATACATTTAAATAGATTTAGTTTAGTGGCTTCGGGGGAAATGGGTATGGGGGGAGGAATAAAATAAAAATACGATATAGAAACACATCTGATTTTTCAAAGGTTTTTGCAAAAAAATGGAAGTTCTGGCATTTCAATTTGCACTAATTTCACACATCATCTTACAGAGTACAGGGTTTGGTCCCCTGCCAGGCTGTCTGAAAACCCTCTTTTGAAAAGCACAGTTTATGTGCTGAATGGATGCTGCATCACATAGATATTTCCTAATATCTTTCATTAAACTTCCAAATGGACACTAAGTATGTAAATACAGCAAAACTCAAAGGCTGGCTTTGAATTTATATTTTCTAGGAAAGCTTTTAACATTACTAGTCTAACAATATTGTGCTATGTCTGGCTTGCCATTTTCAAGGAGTAACTTAATGAGTTTATTGTATAATGAAGGACTCTGATTTATTAGCTTTTCATTATGTTCATTCCATCAGCTTCCTGCTAAATACTATAACCCTTGGCAGAGATGTTAGTCTTTATCAGGTGGTATCATTGCTTTTTAATAAACTCTCCTCCCACATTGATAATATTACATGTGAAATCCCTTATCCTGCATTATTCCCAAGGGGAGGAAAAAGTATATTTATTGAAAAGGCTGCACTGAAGCGCTGCATAGAATTCATTAGCAGTTTTGTATTACCCAACTCAGATGAAGTGGGCAGAATTGGAGGCTGCAGGTAGGTCCTTTGGCTGGCTCCCCTCAACTGGCAGAGAATTTAGCCCATCCTATTGACGCTTTAATTACATGGAGAAGCCATCAGTGTGCAGCTGTTTTAAAACTGTGGCACTTGCAGGTATTAACAAATATTTCTTTAGCAGATATTTAATGATCAATTCTATTACAAGAATTAACATGGTGGTGGCACGCAGAGAGAGGGGGGGAAGGAGGGTAAAGTCATATTTTACAACCTGAAAAATTAAGCACTGAGATAGTTAAGGCCCAGCCCTCATTAGCTGAATGGTAGATTTTTCTAATTAGTTCTTTCTAGTGTAATTAGCATGGATGAGTCTAATCATCTCATGTGAAACCAAATCTAATGCTTGGGAAGGAATGTCCTTGGCCTCTCTTTCAGATTGATTCCAAGGATTTTGTGTGTTTCTGCTGAGATACTCCTTAAAGAAACAGCAACCTGCCTGCCTTCCTAACGCAGGTGGGCTGGCGGGAGCCGGGCGCCTTGGACCTCGGCTTGCGTTTCGTGTAAGCGTAGAGGAAATACTCCCATGAAAACGTGCGGTCCTCATGGGGCGAGTGAATCAGATGTGGGCAGTAGCTGTTAGAAGGCCAAAATCATCGATCAAATTTTGGACCCACATGAGAAGTGGGTGTTTGACCATTGAATATAAAATAGCAGTTTTCCTAAGATCTGTATTTCTGTGTAGGGATATCTTTTTAGAAATGATCACAGAAAGGGAGATGGAAAATAGAATGTCATTTGCTTGTTGTGTAGCTCATCTTGCTGTGAAACCCTAGCAATCAGAATTACACTCATTTTGCTTAAACCGTCTCAAGGTAAAACAATATTAAGTCTTGTTGAAAATAATTTTGGTTATAAATTGCTATCAACATTTTTTTTTATTATTTTTTGAGAAATATGGGTGTGAAGGACAGGCGGGAAGCTTGGTTGGCCCCATTTTGGCCTAATGTGCTTGTACTGATTGGTCTTTGCCACTAATAATAATTGCATTTCACAATTTGAAAGCGTTTGGAAGGTTAAGGAAGTACAAGAATCTGCTTCATGGCCTAGAGAAGCGCATCTTTCTCTTCCTGAAGACTGACGCAGTACAGGCAGTTTCATGCTCAGAGGCAGAAGGGAAAACGCGAAGGGCAGGACAAGGAGTGCCAAGGAATCCAGGGGTGTTCTCACTGGGAGCTGCTGCATAGCTCTAAGGTCACTTCTTCCCAGTGCACAGGAGCATATTTAGCTAAGGCTAAATTACGATTAAGTCTCAACCAGTGTCATATAGGACGCACCACTTCCCTCTCTGCAATGAAGCTATTGTTTTCGCAAAGAAGGAGACATTTTGGTGACTTGTGTGGGTAAGCAGAATTCAGCACAGGGGTATTTCATCTGAACTGTCGGCTGACCTGTGCCACTGGTAACTCCGGATCCCTTTATGTCTTTGCTGCATGATCTACTCTTTTCCTGACAAGACTTTGCAGTTTAACAGCGCTCATTTCTTAAGTACTTGAAAGTCTCTATCTGGAAAATCAGAAGGTAAATACAATGATTAAAGATGTCTCTTTTGAAAAATCCTTTATTCAAACCCTGTCTGTGGGGGGTTGCTTTTGCCAGTGGGTTTACTGAGAATCTTGTAGCCTGCCTATTGTATTTAGCTGCTAATGAGCTCAAGTAGTTTGTTTTGGAGTGAAAAGCGGAGCGGTATTACTGATATGGCTGTGACAGGGATGTCTTCCCCTGAGCCCTGGGAGGAGGGATACAGCCCTGAGCCTTTTTTTCCCCAACAGCAGTTGAATGCAGGTAAGCAGCGAGGGAGAAAAGATGCAGGTGAATGCCTCGCACTCATTCCGTGGCCTCCGGGTGTATCTGTGTGATGTGCTGTTCAGCTGAGGAGAGAAAGTTAGGTACACAATATACAGCAATTCCTAACCATTTTCGGGAAACTGAAAATACTCTTTTGTTTCTGAGTTTAGTCCTCAGTGGACTGCTCACTGGATAACCCTTGTATCAGAAGGGCTAGATACTTCTCGTCCTGAAACCATCTGGCTTTCTAGATCTTTTGTGGTTTTGGGGCAGGGAATTTAGGGCCATCCGTATGGAAGCGGACATACTGCTCCACAAAATTTATTGAAATTGCACTTTTAAAAAAAGCAAAGGAAGGCTTAGGGGCTGACATTCTGGAGCCAGGGAAGAAGGTAGGCATGATTTGTGAAAATTGCTGGATTTTACAGGTTTTAGGTTGAAGAGTTTGGGTTTAGTCAATTCTGTTTAAAACTGAGAAATGGTGTAAAATTGCTACACTCACAACCTGGTGTAGGACTGGAGTTCTCTGAGAACCCAGCTGGCCGGCTTGGACGTGGTGGGGTCTGGCTCTGAGAGGCGATTACAGTCCAGGCTGCTCCAGCCGAGGGGCCGGTGGCTATTTTAAAAGCAGCAAATAGTGCAGAGATTGAGCCGTGGAAGACCCATGGGATTTATGGCATGGCAGAAGAGCAATGGGAGAGAATTGAAATGTAGTTAGTGATATTTTTATATGGAAAAGAGGAAATGAGATGTAAACAGTATTAGTGTAATACAATTTTCATGTGAGATTAAAAGGAAAGCCAGGATTTGAGAGATTTGGAAATTGCAGTTACAGGATAAGTGATATTTGAAAGGATCCTACTTGATTTGATTAAACTTGAGTTCAAATGTCATTATAGAGATGCATTATTTACAAGTTTTTTGAGCTTTTGTTTATGCGTCCCAAACTGTGTTCATATCAAATCTGTGCAACGAGGCTGGGTTGGTGGGGGCCGCGCTTTGGCCGGAGGTTCCCCAGGGAAGCCTGGCTGAGCGTTCAGCCCGCGGCAGCCTTCCCTGCAGGTTGGCGAGCGGGCCGCGGCGCTGCGCTGGGCTAAGGGCACTGTGCTCCTGGTTGCCGTGGGTTTGGATGAGGTGTTCGGAGTCCACTTCTGGTAGTTCCACAAAGAACTGCATCTGCTGTTAAATTCTGTTACCTCGCTAAAAGTTAGTTTGGGTAATGCTACTTCTTGACCTTTCAATGGCAGTAAGATTTAGAATTTGCTTCTTTCTGTTCGGGTTTTTGGGGTTTCCACTTCCTATATTTTACCCTCACGATGGTGAAAGCCCTATGGTGGTCAAATCCTTTATCCTGCCTTGGTTCTTGTTGTCCTGGCTTCTCTGACCTGACCAGCGCTATGATGATTTCTGCAACACAACGAGCCTTCTTTAACCAAAATTTTTGCAGCTGAGGCAGTGGATAAGTAACATTTTTAAATCAATTCGAGTGGAAGATGCTTGATAACTTTAAAAGCCTCCAGTGATTTATACGTGAGTCTCTCAGTACTAATGTTGTCTCTGGTTCACAGGTTATGCCAGTTCACTGTTTTCATTTTGCTTCCCAGGGCCTCACTATGTGACACATGAATCATCGTTAATAATAGAGAGGCTTGTTTGGTAAATCCCTTATGAGGAAGTTTACTCTTCTTATGACATCATGCCAGATCCCCCCTGACAGTGCTGGCATTTTCTCCAAATGCGCAAGTCTATTCCCATGTCCCGGCCCCAGTCATGGGAGATGTTATACCAGCATCTGGCACTAATATCTGTTGTTGACATTTTGGGAATGAGAACATGAGCTATTAGCAAAGATGTTTGCTTGTACCTAATTAATGTTCAATTGTATACCCCTTCCTTTATCAGCGCTGCAGCAGCAAACCAGACTTGGCATTATCTTTCACCAGCTAGCTTTAAAACTTAATTATTTCCCGACTCGGTGTTAAAGGCCATGCAGTAAGACTTGCTACCTTAATATAGATTTAATCAAGTTACCAAGCATCCAAGTGACTTGATGGCTCTTTAGCTGAAGTGACTGTATTTATATATCAATAGAGCAAAATTTGGAGTGTGCTTTTTTGTGATGCTTTGGCAGGGCACCATGGAAATAAATGGATGGGTGAATGCCTCTTTCAAGAGCGGGCTTGGAGAAACATCGGCAATTTTGATTCATTCAGTCAAATTGCGGCATCGTGCAAAAGCACTCAAAACCTTTTTCCAATATTGCAAGAAAGCATCATAGTGATGCTGATCAGGTACTTGAGTGAGTGGTTTCCACTGGGTAAGGTACAGATACCACATCACGGACATATCACTGGTGAGAGCATTTTAGCCCTCAGCTTTACCTGAGGCGAGCTATGCTTCTGTGTGTGGGAGGGGGAGAGGGAGAAGACACACAGAATCAAAAATCCGTATTGCTAAGAACACTAGATGACAAATATCGTATGTCTTTGGCTGCAGCCTGTCAGTGACATGACTATAGAAGGGTACGCAGCATACAGAGATGTATCTTGACAAAGCAACGCAGCAGGTATCTGACATACTCTAATATTTTCATAAAAACTTATTTTTTATGTGTGATCTTTGCATCTATGTTTTGAAATCTTAAGATGAATTCAAAAGATTTGAATGCACAGCGAGTTACCCTGTGGAATAATGGCTACGCGGGGGTTTCTTCTTTGGAGAACCTAGTTTAAATGTAGCATGATACACCTGCTAAAATGATTTTAAGTAGGCTCATGTTGGTTTGCATTGAGATCGTGTGTTAGCCCTCTCCTCTCCGCACAGTACAGAGTTCAGCCTGTGAGTAATATGCACTTAAATAATTCATGGAGCAAAGGTACGCTGCTGACCTCATTACTAAAGATGATGTCCTGGTATAATGTTTTTTCGCCTTCCTGTTTTGAAATAATCTTTGTGTGTTTGAATTTTTTAGCACCATGAAAATGGGAGACTGGTTGGGAGAGGTGGCCATTTGAAGATACTTTTATAGCACTGACTTCTAAACCCAGCCAGCAACAGCTCTGCTGACTGTTCGTTCTGCCAACAATGAAAACTCTTAGACTTGTGGTTGTAATGGGAAGGAAATTCATGATGGATGTCCAGATTTATTTTACTTAAAACCCAGACATCGCTAAACACGAATTTCAAGTGTGAAGGACTAGCATGCTACATCACTGCACATTTTTTTAATCTGGACCATATTTGGGGGAGAAACCAGATTTTTGGATGAGCTAACCAGACACCTTAGCAAAGACTTGATTTTCAAAAGAATTTAGCAGAGCGATGGCTGAGATTGTTTCGCAGATCAGCCCCTGGTACAGCAGGGACTGCTGAGTACTTACCACTTTGGAAGAACATTTCCTAATTTAAGAAATGTTGAATCTTTTATCAAAAGTTATGCTTTTTTTTTTTTTTTTTTTAAAGGGTCTGTCTCTAACTCATCAAATTATGGGTAAGAGGAGGAAAAAAGGCTTAAACACATTGCATTATGTGATTTATCTTTGATGAAACTGTTGCAGGAAATCTTTTTGTACTTCCTCAGAAGGCTCATCCTCAGACCTTGCGAACTGGACAGTAAGCAGGTTAGCAGCAACTCGTATCCTCTTTTTTAAAAAACTTATCTGTGTCCTTTCTGTATCCGCCTGAACAAATGTCAGAAAAGCAAAACCTTTGAGAGGTAGTGATATAATCATAGCAAATCCTACACAGACCAGTAGCCTCAAATTTCTGTTTCCTGTGGGTCAGTTACGCTAAAGCCTAATTTTGCGCAGAAAGCGTAGCAGCTGACCTAGAAGAGCTTTATCGGTGAGCCTCCGGTTTCCCTTCTGCTGAGTAGGGGTGACTTTGCCCGCTTAGCTCCCTTGGGTATATCGCCCTATGGAAATACTAAGTGTTGTTGCTATGGCGGCCTGAACATAAGACAAATGTTTTCACCTCAGAAATCAGTGTATGAAAAAAATATACTTGGCTGCAAATTTATGGACTGCATTAAGTTCTACCGTTGCCAAAGGCTAAAGCCACCCAGGGCAGGTACAGTTGCATAAATGTCTGCCAAGTGTTTAAGGCATTTATATTGATACTTTCTTAGTATTGGTGCTTCCTCAAAGGATCCAGGACATCTTAGCCCCACTCTCACTCCCATCCAAGCGCAAGGCCAGATGTAGGCAGGTGTGCTCGTGCAGACTGAGCCAGCGTCGTGATCAAGGCAGTGTTGCGTTTGGAACCAGACTCCAGCAGGCAGACCACTAATGAACCGGAGGGCGGTTAGGAGGAAGTCACCTATGGCGGGGTTGTGCCTGCTTTTGGGGAGGTGGCCTTGGGAAACCCTGTGCAGGGCTGGGGAGGAGATAAGTAGGCTGAGGGGGCGTCTGCATGTGTCGGGGAGGGGGGCATCTGGGGATATGTGTGGTACTGGAGAACTTCTTGGGTACTATTTGATTGGTCAGTTTTCATTTCTTAGAAGTATATATTTGGCTTTTGTTTTTATTCTTTAAAAAAGTAAGAGTGACCTGAGATTAGAAGCTGCCTTAAATTGAGTCACTGCAAAATTTATTTTTATTATTAAAACTGCAGTACAAACATTTTCACTTCTTACGCATTCTGTGCCAAATTATGCAGCACAGTGCAGTAAATTTGAGACATTCTAGGGATTACCATTAGGCAAATAAAAGAAGCTTGAAAGAGCTGGTTCTGTTTTTTATCACGGTTTAACATCAGGCGTATCTTCTTTCCTTGTAAGTTAGAGCTGACTGTGTAACACTATTGTCATCCACAAGGGATCCTGAGACCAGCATTACAGATTTAACATGCTCAGGGAAACCAATACCAAGCTATCAACCGATACGTGACACTAATAGAGGGTTCACTTTTACACTCAACCGAAAAGAGAGAGAGACAGATTGTTCCAAGTTTAGACAAGCTGTAAAATCCTTTACTAGTAGGTACTGCACTGGCCAGCCCTTGAGACTATTCTAATTGCTTTACATCTGTACAAAGGTTCCTTGTAATCGGGCTTTCTGCCTCCATTTGTCTTCTTTTCAGCCTCTTAGTAAAGGCCTTAATTGGTCTTAGTGGGGCTTTTTTCAGTTAGCGCAACCATACCTTAAAGGCTGAACGAGTACCAGACATTACCTGGGGGGGAATGGAGGGAGTAGAGGAAAGACATCAATACTTCTTTACCTTTAACACTGTAATTAATGGGCTCAGAGCAAGGAACAGATTTGGAGAAATTTTAGCTCTTTGGGGGATTTAGAGACAGATCAGACAAAACAGAGCGGGGTGGAATTCTCTAGAATTTCTTCCTGCTTCATTTCTCTGCGAACAATCATTAGCCTTGTAATTGTCTCCTGGTAAACTGCTGTATCAGGTTCCATTTTGTCCTCTTTAGAGGATCGAGTTGCCTTTAAATCAATAGTTTGAAGTACTGGGGGATGTATGTGAAAGGAAGTGCCCTCTAATTTCTGTTTCTTAGCTACTAATTATTTAATAATACATTTTATTGCCTATTAAAATGTGGCATAACTTGCTTGTCAGCAAAACTGGATGGAACATAATCATTTGAGGAGAAGGATAATTGGCACTTTTGCAGATGGCTTTTATTGCGAGCCTGGTTTGTTGTTATAGAAGGAGTTTCTTGCCAGGTTTCCTTGCAGTCTTTTCAGAGCGGTCAGTGTTACAAGTGAGTTGCTGCAACACAGCTCAGACTTTCAAATGTGGCATACCGAGAATTCAGGGTGGACTTGGTTTTCTGACGTAAAAGCTGCTGTGGTGCATGGAGAGTTTCTTCCTTCCGCTCTTGTCTTTTTAAGAACCCTTGTGGTTTTTAATACCGCGCTGCAATTTACTCTGGTTACTAGATATAGCAAAATAGGAGAATTTATTTGGCTAACTGATTAATGGAGGTAGGTGAAACTGGGCCGGGGGGGTTGTCTTGCAATTTTATTTTTGGGGGTTTTTTTTTGGTGCAATCAGAAATGCATGCGTGCTTTTGGCTGAACTCTATGTAGCTTATACAGTTGAGTCTACACAATGACACGCTGGGGCTTCTGCAGAATTTGCCCTAAAGTTTAATGGCTTTAGACAAATAATTGGAAGGTTGACTCACAGCCCTCCCATCTGCTTCGAAATCCTCGTCATCGTTAGAATGAACAGCTAGAAAATTTTAAGAAGCAGCTGCCTTGGCCAGAGGACAGATAGCAGTGCTGTGCTGCAGGGACCCGTTGTGGTGGTGGCCGGGGGTGATGCCTCTCAGGAGGCGCTGAGCTCCCCGGGCAGTTCCCGATGGGATGGTAGGGGTTGAGTGGGTGGGAGTCCGCGGTGATGCTGAGGCACTGGGTGAATTTGGCAAGAGGGGTCCTGCAATTTGTGCGTGAGGGGAACAGACCAGCCGCTCCTCAAGGATCACTGATATACATGAGTCTCTTCCTTAGTTTTCCGACAACCAAACTTTCCAGGGTGACCCTTGAGTTTCTTTCTCTTTCTTCCGAGGGAATGATCGTGTTGTATAGGAGAGATCTGGCTTATGTTTATTTTAAATTAAATGAAGAAGAGACTGGAACAGGCTGTTTCTTATTAAATCCTCCTGCAGTTAAATTCTGGGTTTTTTTCATCCTGGGGAATGCTTTTGTTTATAAAAAAAGTGTTCCCTTTTCTGTCTCTGTTTGTGTTTTATGTACAATGAACTGGCCTTGTTTGTGGAAAGGATTTTTAGCCTTGCGCTCATGGCAGATCCTGCTTCAGGGCTGCACTAGCATCACAGTCAGTCCCCTGCCCAGTAATTCAGGTTCTTCCTCCGCGCTAATGGCTTCATTGCAAGTTAGAGCAGTGTTTCTATTTTCTGAAAAAGAGCTTTAGATCGAGGGTTAGTCTTATTCTTTGGAGAAATGTTTGAAATTTGGGGATGGCACCGTGCATTTCTTCAGAGTATCAGAAGTACATAATATGTGTGGACTCTGTAGCCCACATTACGCGGTCAAAAGTAGTTGAAGTTAAATAGTGTGTATGAGATTCGGTGTCTTCTTGGTAAATGTTTTTCATAATCTCTCCAAATTGTCTCTTTTCATCATGGCAGTCAAAGAATGAAATCAGAGATACTGATATTCTTGCCCACAGCGACTACTCGTGAAGTGAGTGCTATGCAATCAAGCCCCTTATGGAAAAGTGCCACTCACTGTTAATGCAGGTACCAGAAACTGGGCCTTAAAGGAGATGACTAATTTACCTGGAAGCCGTTTGTGTTTCCTTTGTGATGATGGTCCTGGAGTTGCCCGTTTCAGCAAGCAGCCGCTCGGGTAGGCAGCCAGCTATCAACATCGGTTCAGCGGCACCCGCCAACTGACTGCTCAAGTCTTGAATAAGTGTCTGTGGTACAGATAAGAGAACGGGTGGGCCGGATGGAAAAACAGTTTTCATGAGCATTAGTGTCTCTTGATGATTGAAATCTGAACAAGTACATCCAAGAAATACCATCTTTGCTGGGTTTTAGCTGCATGTGCTAATGAGGCAAACAACATCTCTTGGGGTCAACAGAAATCTCTTGTTGTGATTGTAATAGACTCACTGTGCATGTAGACAAGATGGAAAATTGATCCAGTATACTTCAGTGAGAGTTAAATGAACGGAGCATTGTTAACTCGACAGCATTTTGAAGAATTCACATATGAGGACTTTGCTTTAATGTTATCTATTGAAAATTTGCTGTCAGACCTGGCTCAAAGTTTCTCTGCAGTATAAGCAAATTTTAATTTTATTGCCCCTAAGATGAGGAGCAGGTGCTTGAATTTGTCCTTCATCTTTAGTGATTGCCGTTTCATAGATGTGCCTGGTGAGTCTTCAGAATAGGGGGCAGGCAGTCAAGTTTCTCGTGTGGTGGGTAAGGGAGCAGGAGGATGCAGGGGTCCAGGGCCATGCTGGGTTGATTACTGGGATTTCAGAGGACTCATATTTGACAGTATTTTTCTTTCCTTGGTCTGTCTGCACCCTATCCTATTCATGCTACTCCTTGTTCCTTGTTTTGATCTTGCTGGGCCTCTATACTGGCGAATTCACACTGCAGTGACGATGCAGTGCGTATTGGCCTGGTCCCAGTATTAAACTGGAAATCTGGGGCAAAGCAGCTCTCCTCTGCCAGGGGGATGAAAGATGTGCGTTGCCTGCCTCCAGCCCGTTCCCCCTGCGAGGCAGTGATGGCGGTTCATCCTCCATCATGAAGAGAAGTACCTCATTCTCAGTGGTGATTCACTCCACCTTTCTCTTTCCATTGATTATAGAAGGAACCTCAAGATGATCTGCACTAAACACTAGTAGATGGCTAAAGTTAGATGGGGAAATCTGCTTCCTGGCAATTAAAAATAAGCCTAAAGCTTCTGGAACAGCAACAGCCCAAAAAAGACCCCGAACAGAACAAAAAAGCGGTATATGTGTTTCACAGGATAGGCATGAACAGTAAACCAGTGCACTACTGGGAAGTAACTTGGCTGGATGTACTGCACGAGGAGTGTCTGTGGGGTGAAGTGCCAGAATGACAACATGCTTTGGATTCCTGTAAAATACATGCTTTTAAATTTCACTGGCATATAACGTTAAAAAAAAAAAAAAAAAAAGAGTGATTAAAAAGACTCCTTAATGAACATGGTGCTGTCATTAAAATCCCTGCTGTAGACAACCCTTTTAACAAAAAGTATTTCTGTTGGCTTCATTTGCATTAGTGAGCAGGGTTATTAAGCTTCTGCATCTTCAGTAAGGGTTGAGGTACCGGCCGTGCAAACAGACCGTAGGAGCAAATGTGCCTCCAGCTCAGGTCTCCAGGAGGTTACAGCACTAAGAAATCTCAAATCTTCTGCTAGCACAGATCAAGCGCCATTTATTTTAATGAGTGGTCCCAATGTCCAAGAGCAAGGATGCATTCCTGAGCCTTTCGGGGCAGTGTGAAAGGCGGCGCATCCCTCTTCACAAAGGTAGGCAAGCAGGTGTCGGTGGTAGCGAAGAGGGAAGAGAACCTCGCCGGGCTTTTGCTTTGCCGCCCACCTCTTTTGGGGTGGGCTATTTTTGCAGCCGTACTCATTATATTGTAAAACCATAGTATGATATATCATCATATATATCTAACTTTATATGTAGATGGTGAGACAGACGTATATAGACTGTGTGTGCGTATATATATGTAGTCATCTAATTTGAGGCATTTCACTGCACTGTCTCTGAATGCTGACCACTTAAAAAAGAATGCAGATTAGGAAAGTTTGGGGGTTTGGAGTTTTTATACAAGGAGACAAACACGTTCCTTCAACTCATTTTATCAAGGCGATATTTGAGGAAAGACATATAAATGAATGTGGCTTTCAAAAATAAAAGCCAAAACATGCTTAATTAAATCAAGATACAATGACAAGTGGGTGAGGTTTAGCAACATGCAGTATCTGTTAGGAACGCTGGGTGACAGACAATAGGAAAGAGCACTCAAGTGCCCGAGTGACATTTTTATACAATGGAAAACAAGTACTTGGCAGCATCTTCACTTTAACATGGCTCTGTATACACTGATACTTAAGCAAACAGTTCAATTAGCTGTGGACGCCCTTCATCTGGTGGTGCATTGTTAGTGTTACTTCCTGTTTAGTTAATCTCAAAATTTTATTCCAAAATCCCAGACCAATTAGGCAGACTATCAAAACATGCAGCTTTAAAGTAAATCAAAGAATGTGAAGTAGCTTTTTGTGCTAATTTTTGTTTCTAGGTCAGGCAGGTTTTTGCTGGGTTTTATAAGTTTTGAGATGAGTTCGAAATCACCAGCTGAGGCTGTAGGCCTATGCAGCATCTGTCAGAAGCTGATACCTCCCTTCAGGTACGCATTGGAAACAGAACCACATTCTTAATCAAACTTACATTAAACCAAGCCAAGGGAAGCAGCACACGTTTTGCATTTGGAAGACCTGGATTTTGCCACGAACTTGGGGGTGTATTCAGATTCTCAGGGGAACGGGCAGAGATTTTAATTCCCTGTCAGTGCCTGAAACAGTCAATCCATGGAGCAAGTGGAGGTCAGATGTCAAGACAGGCAAGCTGCCGAGAGGCAAGGAAGAGAAATAATAGGAGGGAAGGGGGAAAAAACCACCATCAAAGTGAACTGATTCACCATGTGAAGTTAAGTGAACTACATTACAACAGACATACTGTCTGGAGGAACTAATTGCTCATGTGGTTAGGTAACTCAGGTCTACCTGAGACCTTCTTGACTCTGGGAGCTATTAAATAGAACAGAACTTGCTAAAAGCAGAGAACTTCAAAAACATCAGCTTTAGTTTGAGATAACTTTTTATTTTCTCCTTCCCTTCTCTCCCCCCCACCCCTTCCTTAAAGGAGACGTTACTGATTTAGAGCAGTTTTTAACAGCTTTTTGGCAACACAGAAGACTAGTCTGTAGTCTCAAGTGATTATTGTGGAAGCTCTGATCTTTTCCTGAAAGTCCAGAATCACAGAAATTTGTTCGCATATTAAAAAAAGAAAATGGTCAACATGTTGTGCAAGCTTTGAATCTGCTCCATCAAGCATTTGCTTTGTTATTAGCACAGACTTGACTCATTTCTTGTAATGCAACATTTGACGTTTATGTTTGTGGCGATTAAAAATGGTTGAAGCAGTTGTGGCAAAACCAGCCAGCTTGAAAGTGTGTGGGGAGTGGAGTATACTTCTCTTTTAGGCTTAAGAATAAAAAAGTCTAGGTAGCTTTGGAGGGAGTGGGGAATGGGACAAAATAGGGGTTCATCCATATGTGTACTTTGACTCTGATGGGAAATGGACGTAATACGCACACCTATAGAATTCCTCCTAAATAAAAAAGCTCAAGTCATGCAATTGTATGGGATTTCTGAAAGCATAGCACTTGTGATCGTGTCATTTCAACTCACCTGGCTGAATGTATAAATCTAGGAATCAAACTTTCAGATCAGTGTCTGACTGGAATCACTACGCTATAGCAAGAATTATTATTCTTAGGACATTTCTAGTTATTCTGTGACACAGGAATGCTAAGTGCTCTTGTGAATGGCCATTTGTTGTAATTTTCTGGTCCAAAGATAAGCTAGTAAGAATACCAGAACGAGAAAAATAAGAGTAATGCAGCAAAATGGAGAACATCAAAGGATTAAGGAAATAATTCAGCATTAGAAAACTGGTATGGACTAAGTTTGATTTCTTGCCAGATTTTTATATATAGCCTGAGTATGAAAATTACAGTAAACTCTCCCATACTTATTTTTCCTCTTTGACATGAGGAAAGCATTTTGTTTCACTGAGGTCAGTGAGTGGATCAGAATTATGCCCGGTTCCTTTCAAAGGGGAGAATACTCAAAGGGACATTTTGCTGTGATTTCGAGGGGAAAATAGGATAATTGACGTGAGGATTTTGTAGATAATTCCCATTCCTTACGTTAACGCATTTGGAAGGTTGCTCTTGAACAAAGTTTTTCAGGAAGTGGCAGGTTCTTAATTTTAAAAGAGCTACATTTACTCATGTAAGAGATACTTTCTGTGAGTACTCAGAAGTTAAGAAAGCAGTACCTTTAATTAAGTATTTGAAAAGAGTGAAAAACTTTTCTATTATATGTCTCTGGGTTAGTTAGGCATCCGAGGAACATGAGAGGACATGGGTTTTATTTCCCTTTCAGCTCGGAGAATAGTATTTTCCCTCCTGTGCAGACTTTGAGCAGTGAAGTTGAGTTTACAAGGGAAAAATAATAAATACACTTAAAATTTCTTTTCTGGTTTTCAGTACATGGAGGCTATGGAGATTATGGAAACTTTGTTGTACGATTGTAAACTGTACTGAATCAAACAGTTGTGCTGGTCATCAGTACAAAAACAAACAAAATAAACTAGAATTTCAACATGCCAAACTCCATAACTCAATAAGGAAGATAGAAGTCAGGTTTTCTAGTTTTTTTCCTAGAAAACACGATGTGTGATTTCCTTTCAGCATTGAACATCTCTCGGCACAGGTTGAGTGGATGATTTGCTAGTTGTTCACTCTGCAAATAGTCCTTTCATTGAAGTGATCAAGTTCTCTTGACATGATATTGAGAGACAAAATGAATACCATGAGATGGCTTTTTGTAGTGCAAGTAAATATATTTTATGTGTGAATTTTTATCCCTTCTACCTAACTTTGACAGCACATTAAAATTCTGTAAAAATTAGCTTGTGCTGAAGCACATTACTTATCTCAAAGAAGGATTAACATTCTGGATTTTATCAGTCAGGTAGCAAGTTGATACCCGGTTTAGATATCAAATAAATATTATAATTCAGCCATTAAAGCTAACGTATTTTTATATCATATGTTATGACCCAGTCCCAAAGGTGAAGAGGAAATGGGACAGGTAATTCCGTCATATGAATAAAAGAGTAAAAGCTGAAAACTTTAGGCACGTATATAATACATATGGACTATGACCCACGGAAATGGAATGAAAGCTGAACAAGAGAAAAGGAAGCTAATAGATTGTATCCAATCATCAAAAAAACAAGCAAAGGAACTTGTAGTCAATCATGGGATCATTAACATTCAAATAGAGCAGGCAGAATTTTGTTTCATTTTTATAATGAGATAATATACACACAATAAAGAGACATTTTAAATTTTTTTTATCTCTTCTATTCATTAAGAAATTCTGTTGAAGGTAGAACTGGGGATGAAAAAATTTCCTGAAGCACTAGGAATTTGGGTGTTTCGAAGTCTGGTACCCTCAGAATCAGCAAAAGAAATAGGTGGGGTAATTACCTTTATTCATTCCATGCATCAGCAGACTTTCATCAGCAGGTGCTTAATGGTGCTATGTACTCTTAATTATTGATCTTACCATTTAAGTAATAAGACATGTGGAAGCAGGCACTATTATCTAGTAATTGACCATATTGGAGGGTTGACAAGATGCTAAGAGTGTTTAACATATAGATAAGATCAATTATAAGATAATGCTTTCTACTGTAATGAGCCAGCGTAAGTAGGAAACTTGCTCTTAAGGTATTTATCAAGGAAGAATCCAAGGACAGAACCGTGACAATTTTTCTGTGGATAGACTTTGGATAAATGTCACTTCACAGGGACTAGATAAGGTGTAATGATGGGACCGATACAATTCCCACAAGTGATATAAAATAATTAGCTTAAAAGAGAGTGAATGAAGAAAATAGAAGTTCCTGGTTTGGAGAAATGTGTAGCTGTTGTGATTAAGTTGCTTTTCAGAAACTAATAATTTTTCTGTAAGGAAAAGTGAAAGAAGACCATCTCTTTATCAGAAGACTGATAAGAAGAGAGCCAAGCTCTTAAAAAAGGAAAGGGAAAACCCCTCATTCAAATAAGCAACTGTGAAAATAATGTGTAGCTTCAGTCGGGAGTATTCCTGAGTGCTGGAAGCCCTTACCGATTTCATAAGAGCATTTAAGGGGTGTAGTTATTAATGCACCGAGAATTTTCATTGTTTCGATGTAGGGTCTTGAATTTCAGATTCTCTCATATAGGATCAAGAACTGGAGATGACAGATAAGATCAGCACTATTGCCCCCCAGAATGGAGGTGAATTGGGGAAAGCAGGGAAGATCAATAGAAAAACTCAGATTCAGGCATACAGAAAACAGTGTTTTCAGGGAACTGACATTTTTGGATGCCACGTCCTGATTCCCTTCATTTTCTCAGTGCCTTTCAGAAAGAAAAACTCTTAAGTGAATGCTGTTAGAAATAAAGCCCCACTTCCTGGGGCTGAAATGAAAATACCTCCAGCTGTCTGACCAGCAAAGAATTTACAATCATGGCATGACTTGAATCAGTAAGAACGAATCCTGTTAGGTGGTTTTATTTCTGTCTCACATACACATTCTACAAATGAGGATTTGGGAGTGTTCAAAGGTTGTTCCCTATGGTTAGTTTTATTTTCCTTTGAAAAGTAGTTTCACTGTATCTTCAAAGTGATTTAATTTATAGAAAGTTATCATATACAACTTTTAAGATGTGAGAATTGGGGTATAAAAACATGTTAAGGCAATGTATTTTCATGAGTTTATATATAAAAGTTAGTGTTTTGCTTATATTGGTTTTCCTCTTGTAATATATGAACCAACAAATGGCTCTTGCTTTGGTTCTCATTTCCCATTTTATACAGAACATTTGGAACAAAACTACTCTGCCATCTTTGATTAGCACTCACGGGCATAAAGACAGCTTCTGAATGGAGCGAGCTGTTCTTTCCCGAAGCTTAGCTGGTGCTTTGCTTCGAGCCCTGGGTAGAGGGGTGCACGTGGCTGTAAGCTCCCAACTCAGATTCTCCCTGCTCCTGCTCCCGAGCTAGGCAGCGCTGTTTGTCCGCTCTCTCTGACTGTGGATAGAACCGTTTGGGGAGTCTGAGTTGTTTCATCTTGCAGGAAGTACATTGTTTAACTCTATTTCAGGTTAAGAACAGGATATAAAAACGTAAATTTTTTTTTTTCCCCAAATGGAAAATGTCAAATGTTCAAACTAGAAATCTCCAAACAGGAAACTAGAAGATCTTTGGTTGCAACAAAACATTGGCTATTTTAAAAAAATTGCCTTTTTCATCACTCTTCCTTCATCAGAAAGTAGGACAATGTCACTCCAACTGCCATTTTCCTGTGGCCAGCTTTCTTTGGGATAGAGCTCTTTTGTTGTCTCATTCATCTTGCAATGCTATTGTGAGGGAAGGGAACACAGGCTTGGCCTGCATCCTGCTGCTTCCTATTTTGTAAGCCCTGCACATGTGGGTGAGGAGGACCTAAGCTGGTGCTGCTGTCTCCACTATGTTGGAACCCTTTTTGAATGCAGGAAGTAGGTCCTTTATGCTCTTCCACAGGAATCTGTCTGTAATTAAGCTGTAATTTAGGATGATTTGAGACTGCCAGATCAGTTTGGTGTGGTGGGGTGTGTGGTGTCAAGGCAGTGACTGGCTGGATTAGTTGAGTCTGGTGGTGACAGAGCACCTTTCACAGGGTTCACCTTTCTTAAGGAGGGAGGAGAGAGACAGCGCAGGTAATAGGAATCATTACGTTTCTGTTACTGCATTCAGTCTAACTATTCCTACAGATACGTCGTGCCACCGTTATCCCCATTGTACAGATAAGGGAAATGGCTTGTTTATGGTGGTCCATCAGACAAGTAGCATGGGTAAGAATGAAAGCAAGATGTTTCTGGTTCCTTGTGCAGGATTTTAGCTAGGTATGCCTGAAGTTTCCCTGGTTAAGTATTGATTTTATGTCTATAATGCTTTCTCTTTTTTTGAGGTTTTCCCTGATGTTTCTGACTGCGAGCTCAGAAAGTGACTTCATGGTGCTCTTGTAATTAACCCATGAAGATTAAAATTAGTGTCATTATCACTGTAAAAGCTAATTGGTGCCTGGCTTATTCAGTAGTCCAGCAGTAAGCAATTTAGGCAGATGTCCAGTCTTGCTGCGCTGACGCACACATTGAGTAATCCTCAATGTCTTTATTGGAAGGGTTTTATTTTTCTGTAGCAATCCAATATACTGTATTCTTATTTTTGTGAGAAATTAGTGGTTTCATTTAAGAAATATGATCTGTCACCTGAATTGCTTTCATTTAGTTGTGAAATTTTAATAACTGGTGTCTCCAGAAGGGGAAGGACCCCATTGCCCCCTTTTCCACCGTGCAAACCTAATCTGAACCTGTAAATAACTAACACCCCGAGTGCCTGTACAGCACTGCGAGACCCAGAGGATTAAGCTGCTGGATATAGACTGGTTTGTCCTCTGAGAAACACTGCATTAAAAAAAAAAAAAAAAAGGAAGAAGAAAGAAAGAAAAAGCGTCTGCTGATGAAAGTAGCTGTCAAATTAGCAGGTCTAGAAGTTGTGTGTATTGTTATGAGCTGCTCAAGTTCACACCAGAGCGACCCAACCCCATCCGTCTTTCTCAGTTTACATTTTAATTGGCTTGTAGTTAAGTTTTTTAAACACTGTGAGACTGCTGACATACACTGTAATATCATGTGAATAATTTATAGGAGCTGCTCAAGATGAGCTTTTTTTTTTTTCCCCTTTTTTGGGGGGGGGGGAATTGGATAAAAAAAAGAGAGAGAATTGAAGCGGGAAGAGCAAGGGAGAGGAGCAGCAACAATCCAGCAGCATGTTGCTTGCTGGGTGTTAAATGTTTTTGCTAGTGCATCTGACTGCATTTGGGATTTCATGGAGGTTTGTACAATGCAATCTTATTAATAACTGTTCTGTCAAGAGAGCACCCAATTAAATTGAATTGGGTTTATGGTTCCCTTTACATTTCTTAAAATGTGTGGATAGAAAGCCTCTCCAATGCGAGCACTGGCTAACAAGGATTGTGGGGGTTGGGGTTCAGTTTGTTTTACTCCTTTTTCTCTCTCTTATTTAGGACTTGCCTGTTTGCAAATTCAGAACCTGGCACTCCAGCCCCTCCAGCAGGGTTTTACCTTCCCCTTGCAGAGGCTGCAAGGGGCGGACAGGCTCCCAAAAAGAGCTCCCAGCCTGTTTGGAGACTTACCACTAGAAACAGGGAGTGCTGGTCATGTAATTAACACTTAAGGGAGCATCCTATTGCTTTCTTAGGGAGCTCAAAGTTTGCTGGGGCATCTCAAATGCAACAGAAATACATTCTGGTAAGGTTTTATAAACTGCCAAGAGCTGCTGTTTAGAGAAAAAATAAAGTATTCTGTCAGATAGCTTCTGCTTCGGTGACCGAATTTATAGAGAGCACGGTCAGTGGTTGATGTCTTGGGAGCATATGTGAAAGAAACAAAAGTTCAGCCGCGGTTCCCTCCCTGCTCCTCCTCCCTGCTCACAGGGCAGGAGTTATTGCTGGGATTTTCAGAAGTCGGTTATTTCACCGTCCCCTGCCTCCTGCCTCCCACGCACACGGGTTGCAGGGCTCTGTCTGCCTACCGAAGGGGACATTTAAGATTCTGACCATCTCCTGCTGCAGGTTGGCTGCAAGGAGTGCACAGTTTAGCTTTCACTGTGGGCAGGTGTGTTGAGCAGACCATGGTGCGGGGTTATGTTTACGGACTTAGATGGAAACGCGGTGTCAGAAGTTAGCCCTTGATGTTTTGTTTAATTCTACTTTGATTCAGTCTCCGGGGATCGTTTTAGCTGTTCAAATGTGACTTCTGTGCGCGATACAGAACACAGCTCATGATCTGGAGCGTTCTTGTGTATATATTCCAGTTATTGATACTATAGTTATAACAGATTTAAACTGTTAAGATACTGTCGAAATGGATTTTGACCCCGAGGTGAAAGAAGTACTTGTAATTTTACATGTGCAGCCATTGTTCTTATGTGAAATGTGTGAAGACTTGCACTTTGGTAGCTCTCAGCTTTTGATAACTGCCAAAAATCTTGGAGAACAAGACTTGTACATGGAATTCTGCTCCTTTTCACACTGCACTTTCATTTTCCCCTCAGTAATTTGCTTTAGCATTTGTACAACACATTACTCTCATATATTCTGCTTGTTTGAAAAGTCTTTTGTCTACTCTGCAAGATCAAAAAATCAGCTCATACAAGAGCTTTATGTTGTATTGGGCACCTGACTTTGAAGATCAGAGATTTGAGGGATCTCAATGTGTTCGTGATACCTGGAGTGCATGTATTGTTTTAAAAATAAAGGCAAACGTGCTCGGGCAAAGTTGCATAATTCAGTGCTCAGGAAAGCCAGATACACAAGTTCAATGACCATAATAGTCCTGTCTGTGAGTCTGAGGGAAGAGATCCAAGTAACAAAAGCCTAAATCCGTAGAGATGTACCATTTCAGGTCTGTGAGCTTTACCTTGATAAGAATGCCCAAAGCCTTACCCTCCATTCTTAACGCGTCCTGCGGTGCCTCGTTTTTACAGCATATGCTGTGTGACATCCACATTAATCTGAGCGCCCCGCAGTACCAAAGCACAGCAGGACGAGTTAAGGACAGGCTGTTGGCCTTAACTTTCATTTTTCTGCTTTTGTTGCTGTGTGTCATGGATAAAGGTGACCTGCAAGGCAGGAGGGGAACAAAAAAAAAAGCGGTCTGCTTGTGTCCCATTTGCTTCGTTAGGTTGTACAAAACATTTTGAAAGGTTGTTTGTTTAGTTCTTAGCCTTTTTTTTTTTTTTTTTTTTTTTCCTTTCAGAAATATCAGATCCAGACTTCTCTGGTTTTCCTAGGAGACATAGTAGAAAACTGGAGAGCTCTTGGGATTAAAAGTCTAAAGCTCAAGCAGTTGAAAGAGGAAGAGGATTTTAGTTAGAACATTTTTAACCTTTCTGTTCTTTGTTTCTGTTTGTTAGTACCAGCTCAGCACCACTCCTGCTTAATGTCTTTCACATTCTAGTTCTTTGGTTAAGATGTGAAGATCTCTCATTCCCACTCTCTGATCCTCCAGAGAACTCCAGCAAATACAGATTTTAAACAAACACCCTCCTCAGCCACCACGTGTATCTACAAACTTGTGGTCTTTTTTTCAAATATATACAAAAAAAAAGACATCCCTTTTTTTGTTGTTGTTGTTTGTTGCCTGCATTTTGTGTGTACCCCTACACTTCTTGAGGGCACACTTCTTAAACTCCACTTGTCTTTATTTTCCCTAAAAGAAAAATCAGAAAATAACATCTACTTACTTCAAAGGGAAAGTGCAATTACATTTCTTTCATGTGACAGGATGGTCTGACTGAGAAATTTTAGAACATGCAAAAATTATTTCTTCTAATTATTATTTTATTGAAGAGCTAGTTTTGTACTATTTATTTTTATTACAGTTATTGTTTCGTTAGTGGGGTTCTAATCCTGAAGTTTAATACAGATAAAAGAATAGGAAGAGGAATTAATAATTGATCTTAATCATCTCTTTGGAGCTGCTGAACTCTCCTCCAATTAATTTGAGGCATTACAAGAGCTCTTGTAGAATGAAGGGGGCAAGCCCATGTATTAATAATCTGTAGAGCTTTGGCATATATGACAGTACCACGGGGACGCTCACTTTGTATCCCTGCACATGTTCCTTTTACAAGTAATGACTTCAAGAAATCCGGTTAAACCAACTGAGAGGCCGTTCAGTGTCTGTCAGTGTTTGGAGAGGTCACAGCACACACTCTTCCATCCTGGAAAATTAAAAAGCTTTGTAATTTCTCTTAACTATAGCTAGATTGTGATTGTAAATAATCAGGTCCTCTGATGTTTGTTTAAGGTTGTCTAAACATAGAAATTTTGGGGGAGCTATAAAAGCAGATGAGGAGTTGAAATGTTGAATGCATTGTGCATTAAAGATACTTGAACTGTGAAATTTATAAAGCTTGACTACACCTTTGGCCGTGCCTAGTATGACGATGCTACCAGTAATTTCTGTTCTGAAATACAAAGATGGGTCTGAGTATTTAACGTAAAACCCCAGTCTAATAGCTGGTCTGGCTCCTTTTGTATACCTAGACTTGCTTCTTGTTTGACATCAAGAGATCCAAGTATTTGTGGCACAATTTCATCATCTCCTGACTTACAGCTTGGCCTGGCGGATGGCAGTTGTGCTCCTAGACAATTTACAGAGATTCACAGTTTGTATTTGTTCCTCTTTGTACTTTTCCTCAAGACAAGATCTTCTATGTGAAAATGAAATTTCATTGAGATAACTGGTTTTAGACCAGAAATGGCTGTGCCTGCGTCTGTGCGTGTTTGAGCGTGTCTCGTGTGTAGGAAGAACCGGTGGTGTGTGCGGTGGGGTGCAGACCTTGGTCCTTGCTCTGCCTGATCAGAGTGGAGCATCCGGTAACTGTCTTAAATGACAAAGGGATTGGCATCAAATCAGATAAGTACCTGGAATAAAATTTGAATGGGTAAAAAACTGACTGCTTCTTGAGCAACCTGGAGATCACGGCTTCTGGATCTGACATAGGGTAACTGATGGTGAGAGTGTCCCATGTCTGTCCCAGTAAGCAGTCAGGATTCGCTGACTGTCACTACTGACACTCTTCCAGACCAGTAAAACCACTAAAAGAAAAGCAAAACTCTGTTGTTTCTCTGGAGCTTCTCAACATTTTTCTCAACTGTGTTATGACTCGTCTGTGAAAAATGTTTAGTTTGAAATAGCAGCAAATTTTGGCAAATATGAAGTTAACCAAGATCATTGTAACCATGTTCACAGGCAGAGTTTCTACAATGAATGCAGTTTGTTTAACTGTGGGCTTTGGCCCTCGGGCATATACTGACCACATGAATTAACAGATCTCAGTGGGAAATGCATACTTTGTTTGCCCCACAGTCTTGTGTCAGTCAGAAGCACTGCTGTCCTAGTCTGCCTCGTGCTCTCTGACTTGTCCAGACTTGACCAGTTTTTAACCATCCTGATGTTATTCATTACATTATGGGGTTAATATATAAACACCAAATCTGTATGCTTTGTCTCGTGGCAGAATATAGGTTACAGAAATAGTCTCAGGCTAGCATTTTTCCCTCTCCCTTTTCTGTTCACGGTTCTGCTGTGAAATGCATCAAAAGTGTTTTCTTGGAGAGCAGCATGATAAGGGAACCACTCGAGTTATTCTGGCAAAACAGAACAGCCGCTATGAAGACGCTGTGAACACCAGTCGTGCTAATTCATTTCAGGAGAAGCGTATGTTAAAGCCTCTCAAGGCTGGGCCTTTCCTCTGAGACGGACACCTTCCCACTCGATTCCATCTTTGTCTTTCTGTCTCCCCCAAGAACGCCTCTTTGAGAGCTGCTGTTAATGTGTGGTATCAGAAGGTGGCTTTTTGGTAAACCAAAACACAGATTTTAGAGCCTGTCTGCCGGTTATGGTGCCTGTACAGTATTTCTGTGCTGCTTGTGACTGCTGTAGTGGAGTTTATGTCTTTGCCGCGGGAGTGTCAGGGCAGTTTTAATTACTGTCAGTTACTTTCAGTTCTGGGGTGATCATTTATAGCAGGATTTTGAGGTGACTAATACTAGGGGCCTTTCTGTATTAGCAGTGTTTTCTTTCTCTGGCCTTTTCAACAGAAGTGTCAAATCCTGTTTTACCCAGCTGTTGGCCAAGTTTTGATGGTCTGGGACTTAGGACAAGCACACACATGTTTAGATGCTTTCCCAAATATCATCCAAGTCTCTCGGGCCTGACAGATGGTTTGGCAGGACTAATTACACTTCCTGGTTTTGTCACAGATTAGCAGTGTCCGTAAGTCTTTTAACATGTGAGGGCTGTTCGGGAACCAAAGGGGAGTAAGCTCATTTCATTTCACGGCATACTTAACAAGGGGCTCCAAAGGACAAATGATCAGAATTGCTTTTGTTCATGTAATTTAAAAAGCCCAAACCTTACAATCAAAGGATAGTGCGTCCAGCTCAGTGGGAAGTTGGGTCGTTCAAGGAGAGCTTTTACGGCGGTTATCCGTGAAGTATCGCCTCCCTAGCTCATGTGCTCTGCCTTTGTTACAGCTGATGTTTTAAGATGTCTCAAGTTTGTTTCCATGTGTTAGTGGATGTCAGCTATTAACAAATTGTCTTTGAAAATCTCTGCTTACATGAGTAAGAAGAATATCCACACTTGTATTAAGTAGGACATACTTATATTGTTCTGTTCAGCTGTAAAGTACTGGGAACAAAAAACCCACCCAGGCTGTGAAAAGCTTCTTCCTGCTAAGGTAATAAAATGCCATCTGCATCGATCATAAGAAATTGGACTAAGCAGGCCATTACCACGTCTCTCTGATGTTCCCTTATGTATGTGTTCATTGCTCTGCTGCCGTCACAAAATTTTTAGATATTCTATATAGATATGTAAGCAAATGAATAAAACTGGGAACAGAACTTTTAAATGTGTGAATATCAAAACCCAGAAACATTGAAGACTTCTGATAGGATTGCTTTCTTGATTTATGAGTGTCCCGCTATAGAAATCCTATCTGGAAGAGTAGCTATAGGAGTGAAAGGACTCTGTTGTCCATATTTCATGGCCATCCTTTCGTGAGACTTACACCCATTTTTCACGTGAAGAAATATCCATAGCTGTTTATTAGTTTGGATTAATTTTATAATATAATTTAATGTAGCCAGCAATTAGTGAAGGTTTAGAAGAATCTATTTAATAGGAAATTTGGCACAGCAAAAGCTTGCTGCTGTGCTGCTGAATCTCAATAATTGTTTTGCTGTATTATGATACATAAACTGCAGTTCTGAAGCAGTGAAGCTCTTGCTCCAAGTGAAATAGGTGTGGAGGAAGAACTAATTTAACAATACAACTATTTCTTTGCAGCAGCACAGTGGTAAAAAAAGCCCCAAATTCTACTGCTTTTTGAAAGCATTATTTTCTGTGAAACAGGAGGGTTGCATGTATTTAATCTAAAACTATTAATTATGCTGTTTAATGTGACCTGCAGAGAGCTTGCTCACCAGATGGGATGGAGCTCATCCTTTTCCATTTGTTATGTGTGTTGAGAGTTGGGAACTACTTTGCTTCTCTGAGGTATCACTGCACAGGCCGTAGGCGCAGGCAGCGATAATGCATGAATGAGCAAGAAACTCATCTGCATTCAACCTGCTAGTCTTTCCAGAGGCGCCATCAAAAGCACACCACCTCCCCTTCTCAAAAAAGGATGTGTCCTGGTTCCTTGCCCTGCTAATTCTTGTCTGTGATGAGAAAACTACAGGTGGTACAGAGTGATCGTGTCGATCAATTCAGCAAGAAATCGGTGTCGCCGTGTGAGCTCTTGTGGCAGGCAGAGAGCAACCTCCCGTGTATTAGCCTCAACTGTGGTCTCCACCAACGTTCAGGAGAGCCTCCTGCTGTACTTACAAATAAATAAATAAGGACGTTGCCATCTTCTCTCTCTCTTCTTGGCTTGCAACAGGAGATCATGAATCAATCGTCAACAAGCCACCTTCTCAGCCAATTGCGGTAATGATGTATCCGATTAACAGGCTGTGATTCTTTCACTTCTTTCTTTTCCCCCCCTTTTTTTGTTGGTTTTTTTTTCCTTTTTTTTTTTTTTTCTGTAAGTATGTAAGAGGGAGGGAGTTTCTTGTCACAGCAAGTGAAAGGGGGGGGTCTGTTCTGTGGCACGTCCCACCCCCCGTACACGAGCACGTGAGTGTGGATCTGACTGCCCTGCCATGTGCTGGGTGGGAGGAAGTTTTTCCTAGCCGAGCGGCACACAGCTCTGCCTGAGGGATTGAGAACATATTGCTCGGCAGGTGGGGCCCGCTCAGACGCATTTAGTGTTATTTCAGCATTGACAGCAAACATACATCACACGGGCCCGTGATGCCAGCGTGCTCCATAGTAACCTGATCAAAAGGACTGCAACCTAGAAGCAGAACGCTCACCCTTAATATAATATTTTGACCCAATAACTGGTCCATGGGAAGGCAGGGCAGTGCTTTCCTGTCTGGAGAGACTGGGCCTTCTCTGTGTGGGTCTCCTTGGAAGCTGCTTTGAGCGTGAGCCCTAATGATACTTTCCCTTCCGACCCGCTGGCTTCATAAGGCATGGCAAATCAGACCTAGCCATTAAAAAACCCAGCTTTTTGAGGGTCCTCTGCAAATGCAAGCTTGTGGATTTTCAGTTATTTTATCTACTTGTTTATTAGAAGTTAACATGGTGTGTCTGCTAGCTGGTGAGCTATATTGTGGTCCCGATGTGCTAAGTCTTAGTATCAAAATGGAGAGTTCCATAATTACTTGTTGCTTTGTTCATAAAGTTTTCCTTTGGTCAACGATACGCTTATGGTGCTGTCTACTTCGCTTCCGCTGAGGTATGGATAGATTTTCCCTCCTGCTCCCAATTAAAATCCTTGTAGAGTTCTTTGTTTTGATTTGTTTAAAACAGTCAGCTAAGGAGCAGGTTTAGTGAGAGCCTGATCGCAGTCCACAATGTGGCTTGCACTTTATGATCCAACTTCTTATACAAGCCATCAAGTGAAAGTGGAGTCAGGAGGAAAAGTGTAGAGAAGTAATACATGCCATACCTTGCAAAGCATCCTGCAAACAAATAAATATGGAGATTTCTGAAGGTAAAGGTTAAAAAGTTAAAGAACCTGCCCAGGTTCTTGTAGGTGCTCTGCATCCTCCATTCTGACCGTATTTAATGGGTGCACAAGTGAGAACTAATACCTAGTTTAAAAAGAAGAGAAGCTGAGGAAAAATAAAAAAGCAGCATCTGGAGGCTCACGAGGACAGACAACCACCCAGTCTTTCCCAGGTAGCACAGCTGCACAAGAGTGATTTTAGTCTGGGCAAAGCAACAAGAGTCAGTGTAGGGCTAGAGAAATCCAGACGGGGAGGTGTCCTTAGGAACAAGTGAATAGTGGGTTTTCTGCCCAAAGATCAGATTCCATTTCTTCATTACAGAGATTAAAATCTGACCTCTGCGTGTTTGGTTTTTGGTTTTGTTTTTTTTTTTTTCCTTCTGAGACCTACAGGAACTGATGTAAAAGAACTGCACAGATTAATTCCCAGCAGACACTTTCTAAGACTTATTCAGTTCCTCAGTACATTGATTTCTTTATCTGCAAATGTATTATAGGTAGCAGTAGAAATCAGTTTGGGCAATGCTTTTATGTACAACACACAATGCAAACCAACAGTGACTATTTGATAGTTCTTTTTGTGCTGCTGTAGGTACTGCCAGATTGGCAGTAAGATGGAGCACCTGAGAAAATTCAAGTGCTCAACGAGAATGGAAAATTTTATCTTTAAATTTGTCCTGAGGCATTATTCTGTGATGGGATTTACATGGGTAAATCCCTCATGAGGAAAGATTGAGAAATGTCTCTGCTTTCTGTTTTGGTGTTTTGAATTGGCAACCAAGTGAGAATTAAATAATGGGAAAAGCTCCAGATGCCTCAGCTAACATGTGGAGAACTTCCTGCGGTCGTTTCAAGAGTCTGTTTGATTTCATTGACGTAAGTAAGCAGAGTAGATGAAGCCTTGGTAACTCCCTGAGATGGGTGAAACGCGTCAGGACGCAGGCAGACAGACTTTTTTGTCATCCTGAAGCCTAATTTTAAGCTTGTGGTTACCTCAGGAGACTGATATTTCCTGAAGTCTGTACCACAGTTCATTTGTGTATATGTGCGTTTGTGTTGCAGAAGCAATTGATTTTGTGAGCAATTGCCTTCTGGAGCCAAAAGACACACTATGCCAGGGTCAGAGCTGGCTCGCTTCCGCTCCTGCCTGAGCACAGCTATTACAGACACCTTGTTTTGTTCTCCTGTTACTACATTTTTCAGGTATTCACACCTGAAATGAAATATAGTAAGTCAGACCAAGCTTACACTGTGAAGGAGGAGGCAGGTTCCCCCCACCCCGTCTAACTTCGAGTGGAAGATGTCATAGGAAACAGCCCCACAATTCACTGAGGTTTCTCCAAACAGGAGCTGGAGGGACTCCGCAGCAGGCTTGATTAAGCTGACCTATAAATCCAGCTGATTTCCCGGTGACTGTGTCCCGTTGGCAGTGCTGATGAAATGTTACGGGTGCACCTGGTACATTCAGCAGAGCCGCAGGTGGCTCCCGCAATATGCACCCGTCCCGTTTGGCACCGGTCGGTGGCTAGTAGTTTATTAGCTCGCTTTTCACCTGTAAAAATCTCCTAGAAAAATGCCAGCCTGGCGTTCCAGTGCCTCTACTTGTTTGAGTGCTTTGAAAAGCTTGTCAGACCTGTCTGCAGCTGTACTGGTAAACTGCTAGTTTGTTTGTTTCTTTGTTTCTGCAGATTCATAGGCTCTGTGAGGAGCTGTCATTTTGCTTGCAGAATGATACTAATTTAAAAATAGGAAGTCTGCTAAAGTATTAATGATACCAGATGTGGCTGTTACGTTTTTTTTCTTTACCTGTCATGTACAATAGCGATGAATGTTATTTTCCCAACTGCTGCGCTGAGACGGGAAGAAAACTATGAAAGAATCAAGATTTCTTCCTTTGCGATATTGTCATAAACTGGATTTCTTTGGGCAGAGATGGTGAGGTTTTTGTTTCAAAAGAGCATCACTTCATCAGTGCTGTACAACCACACTGCACCTCATTTTCCTCGCATTGCTAAAACAAGCTGGGCTAGGAGCAGGGAGAATAATGAAGTCTAACTGCCTTGGATGCGTGTCCCATGTCGTACAACCATCCTCTCTTCCCTCTGCCCATGCACACAATACGTACCTCTGGCTCTGTTGTATATTCCTTCTCTGGCCGAGCAAACGGCATATCCTGTGTTTTACTATGAGCTGGTTGGTCAGCTGGCTCTTAAAAGGGCTGAGCTATAGCTCTCTTTCCCATAGCAGAGTTACTGATTTGCATAAAACTTCTCATAACTTGATGTTCTTTAGAACTCTCTCAAATTTAATTGAAAGGGAACAAGGGGTTTGAAAATTATTGGGGCTGGGTGGACTGACAGCCTGTTTGCATGAAGCTTGTTTTCATAGAAAGCCAGGCGAAGCTTAAGTAAAATTACACGTCTCAGTAGTGTGATTTGTGCCACACAGATATAAGATAACAAAGGCACCAGCTTCCACTTTACGCCTGAAGGACTGGTGAAAAAAATTACCGTTTCAGGTTAATAGTATTTCACAGACACTTGGTAGGCTGCCTGAGTGACTGTACAAGGCACAAGCCCATGGATAATCAGGCTTTTTGTCCTCTTATGCTCCTGTGTGGCATCTACCAGTTGTCAGTGCTGTGCTATAGCATCCATACAGGAAAATCAGATAAAGGAGTATCAAAAGGGAAAAAGCTAGTGGTGTCCGTAGCTTTTACATCCAAACAAAGAGTGGACATCCCTGCCCCGAAGGTGTATGCCACAGGTATGATTCTGTCCCTGATTTTCTCAAAGTAAGATCACGTAACAGTTTTGAAGTGTAAAAGCACTGTTCAATTTTATCTGCCTAAGTAATCATTTGTTACTGCACAGGAGGGCGATTTATAACTCCACAGCAAACATCAGGAATGAACTTTGAGCCCTTGCTCCTGAAGAGCGGGGGCTTGGTGGCATAGCGGGAGTTTTCACATTTTTTCAGCAGATGGACTCCCTTAAGCTTTTATCAATGGAATTAGGGACCCCAATAGAGTAAAACAAACCAAGTCCATTTTCACGGACCCTCATACGAGGCGAACGTGAATCCCTTGGGTTCACAGACCGCAGATTGAAAAGCACTGGGCTAAAGAAAACATTCTGTTAGCAGTTAGCAGTGTAGGAAATAGGACTTACAGTTTGGCAATTCTAATCCTACCCATTTGTGGGGAGGGGAGCGCCTGCACGTGTGCGCACGCACACGCATACACACATTATTGCATTATTTGGGGGGCTGGGGTTAATTTAAAAACACTGGTTCTTAGGCTTAATTGCGATTTCTTGGAGGCCTGTTTTTGCACATATAAAGGATCATTACCAGGAAATCATAGTTTACAGTGTTTATCTAGTGAGTTATGAAAATATCAGATAATAAGACTAATGACTCAACACAGCGTTTTCCAAATTGTGAAGTAATCTTTGGATTTTCCAAGATTATTATTATATTAGTTGCACTTTTTAGTCTGTCAGAAAAGAAATAAATAAAAGGCCTGTATTTTCCCATTAACATTCGGAGAACATCTGTTGCGTATTGTAAATAACATACTTATAAAGCAAACTGATAATAACTACTCAGACTATTTTCCTGTTCTGGCTGTAGCGCTCAGTGCCATACAATATGTTATATACTGCACTCTTTATTTAGGCCAGAATAAAATGGAATTCTTCTAATAGTACCAGTCAATTAAGTGTAAAATAATCTAAATAGTTTGCAAAAACTGTAACTCTAAAAACATGCACTTCAGGTTGTGTTAATGAAGAGCAGTAATGATAGACCAGAATACAGAGATATAAATTGATACAGCTCTGCATTTGGACGAGTGTGCAACTCTGACATTATGTTGTGGTTGAAGTGGTTAAAACATGAAAGAGTTTTAAAAATTGCTTTTCCTCTGAATCTTTCTCAAAACATATACCAACCCTAGAATAAACTATTTCTGAATACTAATCAGACTAATAGGAAAATAACCTTATAGAGTTCTCCTTTGAAATTCCACCTCTAAAATGCTGCACTTTGTCCTCCAGAAGTTTCTAACTCAGTTTTATAAGATTGAAGGTGTAGATTAGATTTTTTTTTTTTTTGCTTCCTGGGAGGCTGTAGTCCACAATTAACTTGGAAGTCCTTTGAAGCTGAACGTTTGCTAACATTACCTTCTTTAACTGCTAAAATAAATATGGTCTTTTTGCAGTAATACGAGTAGCATGGTGAACACAGAACAGCTTCACAATTTTCACAATTATGTCAATCTAAAATTGTCATAATTATTACAAGAATAAGGGCCATGCTATTGGAAGTTGTCAGCAGTGCAGAGTGTGTACTTCTCATACATTGAATCAAGCTATTTCCTAGGAGCCAAGAATCAATAGCGCTTCGACTGATCAGTAGGTGTGTTCTATAAGGAGAAGCCTATTTTCGTAATAGTCTCCTCCCCACTGAAGTCACCTAAGACAGACAGAATTGTGTCTATAAACACGTGTGAGTACAGCCAATCTCTTTCTTTGCCGAGGAAGAATAGTTATAAAAGGATAACTTTGTCTTTTATTATAGTAAAATCACCTGAGTTTCTGGGTGTGTCCCTCTTCTTTTGCATATTTAGTTTGCTTTACTTCTGCTTCATCCTTTCTGTATTTAATTATTTCTCTTTTCCGATCTATGCCATTTGGCATCACAAATGCCCTGTTAATGCTTGCTGGTACGTAAAGGCCTGAACCTTACTTTATTTCACCTTGACATATCCTTAGTAAAGAAAAGCAGACGGGGGAAGAGTGGCAGTTGGCTGGAAAAGCTTTGTCTTCTAAAGCAGCAGAATCGCAAATGCCATCTGTTACAGTTATCCATAATATTATCTGAATCAGAACCAAAGTAGTTAAAGTGCCTTCACGCACGCATATCTCACAGAGTTGCTAGGACATGATTAAGTGCATGGATGAAATGCTTACATTTGCAGAAGTCAGATGACAATGTTTCTGAATAATATATTGAAGGTTTTCCTAGAAGTCCCGCTCTTTCTAACCTCAGTAGTTCCACATTCAGAGTACCTTTAGTTAGTTGAATCTTTCCTGTGGCTGTGACTAATCTAAATTTTTTATACCATAGTCCATGTCACCAACACCTACCTTGGCATGACAAAATAAAAAACAAACTAATTAGTCTGAGCCTTTGAATCTCCCCTCCCTCTTTCATGCACAGTGGTTTCAGGGGCAGTGAAAGATAGGAGATCGTACTCTGAAAGTGTGTGTTTTTCTGGGTAATCTTCGAACTGAAACTGAGAAGAGCCCTAGCTCTGTGTACACAGGTAAATCAGTCATCCAAATCCGTATCTACACAGTCTTTGCTGCAGTCTTTCATTGCAAGATAATTTGTTAAGTAATTTACATCTGATGTCTGCCTCCTATAAATGTGCACCGTCCCTGCCATCCTTTCATTTTGTATTTAGTCTTGTTCCAGTCGGTGGAATTACAGGACAGCAATAATGTTGGGCTTGTCCCCTTGACTTTTTGTCAGGAAGAGTTTGTATCATCATGTCTCATGTATCATTCACTCTGAGGGTGGTGAGGCACTGGCTTGGGTTGCCCCGTCCCTGGAGGTGTTCAAGGCCGGGTTGGACGGGGCTTGGAGCACCCTGGGCTGGTGGGAGGTGTCCCTGCCCAGGGCAGGGGGGTGGAACTGGATGATCTTTGAGGTCCCTTCCAACCTAAACCATTCTATGATTCTGTGTGAACACTAAAGTGTCGGGGTTTTAGTATGTTTGCAGGTCATGCAGCGGTTTGCAAGGTTTTTTAATTGTGCATCCCTAAAAATTTTCTTTTCAAGGTGTAGAGTTACCTAGTGAATTTAAAGCTACCCACTAGTTGGTTGCTATTCTTCCTTATGATGTAGATCTCTCTTGGAGGACATTTGTGGGATTTCAGGATTCAACAAATCACAGTTGAAAACTGCTGTGTTACAGTATGTGATGAAATAAGGAACAATTATGTTCCTTAGATGGGCAAACACGAGCCCATACATGTAGACATACTTCAGTGGAATTAACTGCTTGGGAGTTTGAACTGAAGTTTGGGGGTAAGCATTTGTGTGCTGTTCAAAGGAGTTTCTGAAAACTGTAGTGGGGTGTGTGTTGCTCAGTAAATTCAGTGAGGTAATGTAGATGTATATTTGTCAAAAAAGCAAATGTGAAAATATAATGTAGTAGCTTAATGAGATCTTAATTTAGCCACAGTATTGTGAGATAATATTTAATAGACCATCGAGTCAATGGATCTATTTCCTCTCTCTGCTGTCATTGGAAGGTGGGATCAACTTTATAATGGTGCCATAAGAAGCTAATGTACTTCTCTGTTGGGCTGCTGGTAAAGTAAATGTGTATATGTTTTTCTTAAGGCTCAAGGTCCTTGTCTTTTGCCCACTTACCCAAAACGGTAGTGGTGAGTGTGTAGGGTTAATGCCTAGTTTTAAAAAAAATGTGTGTTTTTTTCCAGCAACACGAAATTATAAACCTGTTCAGCCAACATGAATACATTTTACTTTAAAAAAGTATGCTGAAAGTGGCATTGTATGCCATAAAAATATACATCATGTGCCAAGACAAGCAATTGATGCTCTCCTATAAAATACAGTAAACACCTCCTCCCTGCCCTTCCTTTGGCTGTCAATCAGATTTCAGAATCATGGAATTTTACAGTATTACTGGTTAGAAGGGCTCCCCACTGGGAGCAGATGCCATCTCTGTCTTCATAGACTCAGAGAAAGTCCTGACATGTTTCAATGGCGTTCATACGTGGAAGTCTGTGAAATGGAAAGGAAAACAGCTTTTTCTGTCAACCTGTCACTGATATAAGCTCTTACATTTCATCAGAATGACTAAACTTTAAAGCTGTTTCTTCAGTGCTGAGTATATTTGAGAACTCCCAAGTGTTATCAGATTTATAGAGTCCCAGCATATGATAGAAGACCAAAGCATTTTGTGGCATGATATTAAAAATTCATTCAGATACTCGATAAAGCGTGGATGACAAAAGTCTGAAATGGAATAAGGTAGAGTGAATTTCTCCATGGTTTATTGACCTTGATTCCTCTACACAAAATAAATAGACAGAATGGACTAAAATCTCTTCTTTATGAAGGCGAAATCCTGGCAGTCAAAGACCAGCTCATAAAAATGCTCTCTATGGCACATACCTTGGCAGTGTTAGAAGTTGGAGGCAATGGAAATTTATTGCTGGTGCCGCAATGTGTGTGTCTGTGTTTCAGAGAAGGAGAAAGCAGGGGCTGCTTTTATGAGGTTACTGATGTTATTCTGTGGAGAACAGAGAAAGAAAACACACTTACTTTCGTCATTTTGTGTTCTTTCCCTGAAGGTATAATAAGATAAAACACTTCCCTTTGCATACCCATTTTTTATTTGTTTGAAAAAGAAAGAGAAAAAGCAAGTCGTTGAGAATGAGGGGCTTGACATCTTTCCCTGCTGAAACAGGCTGGGGCTCCGCACTGCTCAGAGAGGTTTCCCTGCCTTGCTGCAGTCGGAGAGCAGAATGCCTCATTGGTTTCAGATATTAAACTTTTGTGCTGAAAGCCCAGTTGGAGCTGGTGTGACAAATGGATTTTACCTGCTGCCGAAAAACACAACCCCCACCTCTCTACACCTCCCGTCTTGCCTAACCTAGCCCCCAAGAGCACTGGAACAGAAAGCTGCCCTTAGGCACCATCTGTTTCTGCCAGCTTCTACTTTGGGCCCTGCCTTTGCATCTGTTAAGTAGAGGCAGCTTACTTGATGAGTTGTTTTGAAGAAATATCTGGTCTCCCCACCATGTTCATTAACTGTTGCAGATCTGTTAAGGAGAGGCTCTGTGATGCAATTTAGCTGTAGTTAACTAAATTCATTGAAGTCACAGTCATAGATTATTTTTGCATCCCGCAGGGACAGAGAGCAGCACCATTTGAGCAACACTGTTTTCTCTTCCCTTTGAAAAGAAAATTCTTTTCTGTTTGCCGTGTGAAACACCATTTAAAGCAGTGATGAAATCTAAAGGGGATTTAAAGTGACTAGTCGGCGACTGACTATTTGTTACTCCTCCTTGTAAAACACCACCAAGTTGCATGCGTAGAATATGCTAAAACAAATACATTAATCATGTATCCCTCCCAATAAAGAAAAGCAACTGTTTTATTCGTAGCACCTCCCTAAGTACCCCAAAGCTACTGATTTGTGAAGCTGGCATTCTTCTCACGGACAAACCCAGCTTTCTGGAGCCACTGGAATTTTTTCATGGCCAGTGATCAAGAACTAAAAGAAACAAAACAAAAATCCACTTAAAATACTTCAGAAAAATGGATTCAGTATGTTTGTGTTTGGATTTGTTCGAATTAGAAAACAGAGTTTTAATAGGCGTTCAGAGGAAAGCAGGCGTCACACAGTTTATATAGAAGACAGTATAACACAAATAAAAAGGAAAGACGAAGTTGAGGGAAGGGGGAAGAGAGTCTTGTTTTACAGATGAAGGATACAGACGCAGAAAGGGAGGGAAGGGGGCTTTTACACAAAGTTGCTAAAGAAGAGTGTGTGGCAGGCAGGAATTAACCCGTGGATTTAATAATCTGACGGCCTTAAGCCATAAGCGTGGGACCATCATTTCTGCGCTGGTTGGCCAGACAGTTTACCGAGTTCTCCACATGTACAGAGTCACTTTAGAAGCAAAATCGGGTCATAATACAAAGGGAATTTTCTTTTATTGTATATGTTACATTTTCATCGAAAATGATGCCCTGAAGCTATAATTATGGATTATAATATACGCTATACAGAGGTGTCCCTGTTGGTTTTAAGGGTGAGGATAATTTATATATTAGTTAAAAGCTGGCACCTCAGAATCTGAGTCATATGTAGTAAAATAAATATGAGTAGTTCCATGAGCAAAAAACTTATCAAAGCCTGGTTTCCCATAGAGAGTTAATTGAAACCTCTGATTGATGCCTTTTCCTTGGAGTTCTTATAACATTTCTCTTCTGTGTGCGTTTTCTGGTACGAAGCGAGGTGTGATCACACACTGGAGCCTTTCTTTCAGGCTTATCGGGTCTGTATACCAACTGGCCGCCTTTTTCAGAAAACTCACAAGAGCTTAATTATCTTTGAAATCTCTTGTCAAATGGGGGTGAAATTGGCCAATGAGTTCAAAAATTTTGAGAAGGATGAACAGAGAGGGGAACTTCATGGACTGATCACAGAAGCGTTGTTTACCAGGAAAGCACGCTGCAAGGGAGCCTTTGTGAGGGTTTTTGTGTGCAGCATAATAATGCCAACAGACAGAGATTAGGTATCGTGAAACTCGACTCGACGTGTTGACTCAGAAGATGACACTTACACTGTTTGTTCAAATTGCCTTAACCAGAGCAAATAAAAAGCTCAGTTCTGCCTCTGTTACTCGCACAAGTAGTTACGTTACGTTGGTATGATCGGTAATCTGCTCTTTATCGTTTGACTCCCCTCTGATACAGGTAGTCATATACTGAGAGAAGGTAACAGTTATTGTCTGAGTTAAAATGATTTGCGGTATGTATACTGAGATATGTAAAAAGACACTGTCCTACACTGCTGTGGCTTTCTAAGCATAGAGCTCTGGTGACATCAGGAATATTCTGCAATTTTCTTGTCTAAACATGCCACTTGGAAAACACATGACATGCATAAGAATTAGCAATTCGCACAATCTAAAGAGAATTATCTGTTTGTCTCTAGGCGATTCACAAAAATATGCCCATAGCAATTTGAGGCATTATAAATCCATCCAGGTTGGTTCTGACCATGTTGCAGAAGTAATTTCGACTGGCACATCAGATGAAAGAACAGATTTGAAAACAGTAGCGTGCATGGCCCTGAAGGTTTTATCTTGGCTAATATTCCAGGCACCTTATGGCACTACTTTGGGTTTCTGTGAAGACTCCAAATAAAGTGTCTGTAGCCTGATGAAAGATTTAACACATTTTTTTCCTGAACAAGCTTTATAAATGTTACGCTAAAGATAAAGAATGTACTTGCTGATGGGAAGCAGCTTATTTTTTGGTGTACTTTTCACTGAAAGCACCCTTTACACGTGGTGCTTCTGTATTTCCAATGTGGGGTTTGTGCAGCAGTGGAGGTTCTGCAGTAATGACAGTGGAGGGTGCAAATTTGGGATTTCATTTCCACTTTTCAGTAGTGCCCATACAAACTCCTTAATTTACCTTTAGCAAGACACCTTTGTGGTTCCAAAGGGAAGCAGCCAGAACAAATATGTCCACCGAAAGGACTGCATGAAGGGTCAACAATAGAAATAAGTAGATTATGTTTACCAACACAACTTGTATTATGTGTGACCTGAACGATGAGAGGGTGAGCAAAGGCTATCGCAAGAGTTAGCTTTCAATGGCCTCAGAGAAAGGGTGGTCTGCTCCTCATGTGAAAAATAAGGTGCTCTCTCTGTGTTTTCTCTGCTTTCCTTATTTGTATTTTGTCTCATTTTCCGTTTGCTTCTACCAAGTACCAAGGAAGGATTTAGGCACCTAGTCTGAGTGTCTCAAGGAGAAGCATATTCAAGACTACCTTTTATCTGTGGATAGCAGTCTCCTTGGGCTCTCTCAGTCAAGGGACAGAGATCGTTTCCTCTCATCTCTGAAACGAGGTGATGCTGAAAGCTTAAGGGCTGCTGGATGCTTGATCTTCGATGCCGATTCCCTTCTCTGTCCCCAAATATTTTAGGAACACTTGCTCCTTCCAAGGCAACACTGTAGGGTGTGCAAGGGGAGGCAGACAAATACCTGGGGGCAAAGATGAGCTCTTTGCTACTTCTGCTGTGGAGCTGGTAAATGTTTCCTTTATTATCTCCTCCTAGTTGTGCGCTTGGCTGACCTTTTTTTCTGAACAGATCTCGTAGCTTCTGTGGCCTTTCAGGGCTCATGTGCCTCGGGAGGCTGCCTAATTTTCCAGCTGAATAGGGTCCTAAACGCTATAGGGCACTCACTGGCGTTTCTTTGCGATTTATTTCTGTGGGTTAGAAATCATAATGAAGGGCCACGTGTGTTCCGCCTGAGTAGGCACTGAACAAATACAGAGCAAGGGGTTCAGGATAAGGCCAGAACGTTTTGTTGGGAGTTCTGCTTCAGTTGGAATATTGCAATCCTTATCAAGGATTAAAAGTATCATTTGTTCCTTTATTTAGATATTGACAATAGAGAGAGCTTACAAAAGGAACATAGATATTAATTTCATCTAGCAAATGGAGAAATATAGCTCGACAAGGTTCTTATGTGTCTGGTCCTGAAAAAAGCTAGTCTTGTACACCCTGGCCCACCCCCATTTCCCCCCCGCAAGACGTTGTAGAGCAGTGGCCATGCACAATGACTGTTGTTCTCCTTGGTAAACACCAAATAGTCAGCAATGAAAAGAGGGTATTTTTTTCCCAAATGGAGACGGGATGGATGGCTTTGAGGGACAAAGGGGAATATGTATTGCATTCTTTCAGATCTTAAATATAATCAAAATATGCCTTAAATTTTGTGACTGTAGCCTAAAGTACAACTGTTTCCTATTCTGGTGATTTTAATCAGATGTCCTGTCATTGCCTAAATTACAGGTTTTCCCCCCCTGGTCTTTGCACTACAAATAATGAAGACCAGTGCCACTATTAGAGAGAGGCCTAAGCCCCGTTTGAAAGACCTTAAAGATCTGTCAGGGAAAGCCAGGATTGACCTATGGCTTTTTTTTTCTGTGTTTTCATGGCACCTGGCTGGAAAAAGGGCAGGTTTACACATTGCTTTACCTTGTGTCGCCCGAAGTCTGAAGCTGGAGTTGTTGGTGCTGTTGCCCATGTTTGCGCTTGGTCTGCACGGCCATGCAGCTCGCACATCGTCTGTGCCGTAAGGGAGAAGGGGCATCGTGCCACGCACGCATGTGCTTTGTCTAATAAAGACTGTCCTGTATTGTACGGGAATACCGGAATGATCTGGCTTATTTCTAGCGGTTGAGGGCTCCCCGTCAGCATGAGTCCCCAGGTGTCCTGAGGGTTCATTGTGACCCGCTGGCATCAAATACCGTCTTTTTGTTGATGGCGTTTGGGGGGAAGGTTTGGTTTTATGAACAAAATAGGACACTAGTAATTCTGAGCTGCGTATGTAACAAAGAGTGCAAAATAGTATATCGGTGATCCTAATTAACTCTGAACATGCACAAAACCTTAGTCGCAGCAGCTGAAATCACAGGCCATTAATGTGGTCCCAGTGGGTACATGTGCTAACATGCTGCTTGGAGAAAGAACTTACTTTAAAAGTGCAGTTATTGGTGGTTGGGACCACTGGAACCATCACGCAAATACAAATATACTTATCCCTTATTTAAAAGGCAAAAGTAAAATTAAATGTGCTGAATGAAAACTATGTCTCATTTATGTACAATAATCATATTTTTTGTATAATGTTCATATTAAAAATGCCAAAAATGATTAGATCATTTAAATTTAAACCCCTCAAGTTAAACAAGAACAAAAATGTTCTAGTAAGACTATTTAAATAAACTAATTGACCCTGTTTGTCTCATGCATATCAGCCAGATTTTAATTTCTATTTTTTTCCCGGCCTCATAACTTGGATATTATGTTTTATCCTAGAACACAAGTATAATTTTGCTTTTTTGTTTCAGATTCAATCTGTGCAATACAGCTATATGAC
>CM030024.1:11390000-11452500 GCA_017639485.1 Pluvialis apricaria
CCACTTATGATACAGGAGTTTTTATCACCTCACTCTGGTGGTAGGTTAATGCAGCAGTGAAAAAGCCAAACAAACCATCTTTCTTCTCCCCCTATTAGAAGTGCATCGGTGGTAAACTGAGGGCCTGGTTTTCCCAGGAAAACGGCTCCTAAAAGAGAGGTTTGGGTCTTAGCCGAAGCCCTGGTGTTTCTGCTGTAAGTATAACCATATAGTTGAGAGCTGTGAGTCCCAGGTTTTTTACTGTGTGTTTTTACAGTGCTGCAGAAGGCAGCGTCGGAGTAATAGCTTTTTCTCAAAGCAGAGGAGGCACACGGGGGTGTAGGGCTGGTTCCAAGAGGTCCCCGGGAAGAGCGAGCTGGAGGAACCCAGCCTGGAGAGTCAGTTAGAAGCAGCCCGTACCTGGGTGGGCTGTTCGGACACGCTGAGGTACCACTTCTGTTAGGGAAGGGGGCAGCCCCAGCGGTGGGTGGTCTGTTGGATAGCGTCCGCCCCGACTATGAATATTCTTACTTTTTCTCAGCCACTCCGTGAATAACAAACGGTTGAGTCCAGCTGATAAATCAGGGATATACAATTATCCTTACCTCTAAATAGAGAAACGCAACTCCTGTTTTAAATTCAATTATTATAATTGCAGCATTCTGAAAAAAAAAACCCTAATACATTCATTTCCTAATAAGAGATTACAGATTCCAAATTACAGCATCGTGTATGTCAAAACAGGAAATTTGAGGCAGGCAGGCCAAAGTGTGCCATTGTCTTTACAATTTATATTTACTTGCTGTAGATTTAGAATAATCCTTCTCTTCCCTCAGGTCTAGCACAGACAACTTATAAATTGCACAAAGATGATAAAGGCAGCAGTAAATAATAATAATAATAATATGTAACAACTGTGTGAGTGATGAATTATAAAACAGAGAGTGGAAAAGGGAATGAACCCGCAGCATAGAAGCCAGTTTACAAGGGCTGAGTACACAGTCTGAGTTATTTTTCTGGCATTATGACAATGGAGAACATTTATGGGAGTTTGCAAACAGCTTACAACACAAATCATTTTGTTTCAGGTTATATTTATAGGGCTTAGTTAAGAGTTTTTTAGTCTCCATTAAAATCCAATGTTCAGAGGTTTATAGCTCAGCTGTTAAGGTCTTATCCCTAAGGATCAATTGTTTTGGGTTGTTTGGGGAATTATTATTATTTATACAATTCAGTTTAAATTGCTTAGCCTAATGTAAAGATACAGAGCTCAAAAGCTAGAGTCCTTGTTGTTTGGGAAAGACGAGAAGAGATGGCTTTTTATTCTTTATTTTTCGTTTGTGATATTATTTCTACAACTATTTTATCTTACAAATCAATTGAATCTCTTCATCTGTGGTTTGGTAGCCATTTTGTGCTCAGAGTTGCTGCAGCCTGTAAAAGAGAACAACCCCTGTGCAGTGTTATCGATATTGTATTGCTGTTTCTTTGTGTGCATTTATGTAATTTAAAATAAAAATAATTTGCAGTTGAAATGATATTATTTGCTATAGGTCATGCCGTTTAGTTGGTGAAAGATGAGATCTATATTGAAAACAGGCATGATGTGTCTATGACCTGATCCAAGTCTTAATGCTTGCTGCTTCTTCTTTATTTCATCTGTTTACTAAGACCAAAATTCTCTAAGAAAAATGCCCTATTATCCTGCGCACTTTATAAACACATATAGTAAAAAGCAACCAAATCCTAAGGAGTGTACCATTTAATACCTCAAATAGGTGAAAAGTAGAGGGCTGACAGAAGAAGAGACTAAGTGACTTGCCTGAGGCGATACTGATAGCCAGTGACAGAGGTGGATCGGCTGAGTCCTAGCCCAAAGCTAGCTTTCCTCCATCGTGTAGCTTTTCAACCTACAATGAAGTATTTTTGGTGAGAGGTGAGTCAGATCCAAAGAGTATTACTGGATCACTACCGGTTAAGTAGCTATGGAGGGTTAAGAACCTGACACATGGCGAAAAGGTTAAATAAGATATCTCATAGTTGCATTTTATAAACAAGCATGGGACCATTTGAGTCAAACAAGCTGCGTATCTTGAGAAAGAATATTTTAAATTCTTAAAATGCACCTAGCTGTGGAATTAATACAGAAGCTGTTCTTACCTAAATCCTTTTCCATTGCATCAAGCTTCCTTTGTGGCAGTATTTCCTAGCTGTTTCTTGTTTAATTCTAAATATTCATGATATTCATTCTATTTAAGTCCTAAGCTGTTATCTGAGACAAAATGTCAACATTTTAATGACAAACTACTGTATCCATTGCATACAGTGGAGTCCCCAAGGAACCGGTTTGCTGTGGCTGACTATCAATCTCTGATTGAAAACCTGATTGACACCAATAAAAGCTTGGTAGTTCTCATTTCCCCATTTAAAATCATCCAAACAGCTCAATAGCCATCCAAGATCTATAGAGTGTTTTTAGCCCGTACATAATTTATCATCTCAATTATTGTGCTTTTTTAACTTCTAATTTTGGAATAGCAGAACTTTTCCTTCAGGTGAATAGGACATCTAGTTACTCCCTTTTTGCCTTTTCCTGTCGTGTTGCAATCACACAGGACCCCACATTCCTTTTCGGCCCTGGAGAAGCATCTTTTCATCCTCTTTGCTTCCTGCCACAACCCTTTTTGTGGATTATTCTTTTTACTTTTTACTTGGCTGTATGAACCGTAAGCTCTGGACCTTCCAAGGTCTGTAATGCTCAGTTACATGCAGAAGAAAACAAGTTGTTGCCTCCAACCTATTGATTCAGTTTTCAAAGTTAACTCAATCCTCACTTAGTTTTCTTGTCTTGTAATTTCTATTTCTGGCAGTGATGAAGAAAGGGAGAAACTCTCAGACCCCAGACTGTGAACGTAAAGCTGACAGTAAAAAAACATTTAAGAGGAGTTCTCTGTGAGATACTGAGGTCAAAATTTGGCCATCTGGCAGTTAGGAATAGACATGTGTGAAGGCACGCCAGGCACCTGCTGAAGGCAGATCTGCAAGAGCAAAGTCTTCAAAGGTTTGCTTGCTGCTTCTCAGCCATTGCATGGTTTTCATTTGTAGCTTCTCTTATCGAGCACAATTTCTAAATGAGGATGGTTGCTTCACTTTAAGGACGTACAAATGACTTGCCCTCACCTGTCAAGCATGATCCTTGTATTTTACCAGGCCCATTATGAACGCAATCTTTCTGTCGAAAATTTGCATACCTCCTTTCTTGAAAAGTAATGACAGCAATTTCTTTCCCTCCGCTCACTTTCTGAGTGTCTCATTTAACAGCACCTGTGAAACCGACAGGCGCAGAGATGAGAAGTGAAAGAGAGCAGTTGATTAAATCATCATCAAGTCGGGCCTCAGAAAGTCAATTCTGCTTCCCGTCTGCAATGATATCCTTTTATCTTAAAGTAATGAGCTATGGCACTTTTGCATCGGGTAATGCGATAAGTTCTATTAGCATGTTCCATTTGCTTCACAAGCAAGGGCAAGTCATTTCAGCAAGCTCATATCACTGCAATCAAAGCAATTGGCTTCACAGGCAGAGAAGAAAGAGGAAAGGCTCAGGGTGATTTTTATGGATCACAACACAGTGGAAAAAATAGATTCTTGTATTATTTTAACCCGTAACATGCTTTGCTTCTTGTCCATCAGGATATTTTGATTTCATTAGCTGGGAAGTACCTGGAAGACTCAAATTCCAAAGTGAACTCTTGAGCTAAGAGCAGGAGTTATGAAAAATAGGAATCTTTTCTTATACAGATACACTGGCTAATGCACTATTAGGCACTGACTTCATTAAACACTGATTAGTTTAAGTCTTGCTATTGACTTAGTCCACCAGTATAAATGCACATTTTTATTTACTATTATTTATTTTTTGAACCCTGACAAAGCACTCAGCAGTTGAGAGGATGCTAAAAATGACATTACGCACTGCAAATTGTCGTCATCGGTTGAGAGGATGCTAAAAATAACATTACATACTGCAAATTGTCTCCAGCCAGAAAGGCAGGTAAGGAGGCAGCAAATGTGCATTCAGAGTCCCAGAGGCAAAGGCATGTGGGCATTTTTTCACATAGAGTTTTGAGGAGCTGAGGGAGGGAGTTCATCCTTTTGTTGCAAAAGAGAATGACGTCCCACAATGAAGACTGGGTTGTGTGTGTGGCCAACAGCCGTTTGGTACCCAGTTACTCCGGTGGAATTTGGATGCCTGACTTGCAGCAGGCACTTTCTGAAGATGCTGAGCTGAGTAACTCGTGGCATCGTTAGCTTTCTAATGGTACGTCTGGAAAGCCCTTTTAATCTTCCACTGACGTTGGTGGGAGCATCGTCCTGTTCTTTGGGGATGGCTGGATTGGGCCTTAAGCGCTTGTGGGATCATTGAGCAATGACACCATAAGGAAGCCATCGGGAGTGATAACTGGGAGAAAGAAGTTGCACTTCTGTAAGAACTGCAATAATTTACCAGTCTCAGCTCAGTTTCCAGGGAGCAAAGGAAAATGTGTTTCTGACAGGGCTGGTTTCTCTTCATCCTTCTCTGGGGCTGTGCCTGGAGGTGCCCGAGGATGTCGGTGGCGTGTTTCCCTGGGGCAAAACCGAGCCCCGGGCAGACAGCCAGCACAGAGGGCTGCAGCTCTGTCCCTGGCAGCCCTCAGGCCGGCTCTGCGCTCCTGCGGGCCCTGCTGCCCCCCCAGCCACGCACAGGAGGCCTCCCGCTCTCTCCCGCTCACACAGAGCTCCCAGCCTTCCCCTTCAAGTGATGTCTCTGGGAATACGGGGATTGACACAACAGAAACAAACCTCAAAATAGGACTCATGTTTAGCTGTCTTTCTGGAGCGAAATCCCCCTTTGCTTTACAAATAAGCTCACTGTGGTCTACCAGGAGTATGTATACCACCCACCAGTTGCCAAGGATATATTCGAGTCCTATATAAATATAACATGGATCGTCTTTATCATGGATAGTAATGTAATCTGGTGTTTTCATTTTAATGCTCAAAATATAAGTCTTTCCTATCAAACTATTGTTTTGTTGATGGTAGAACTAGAAGGAGACACTTATTGTGTCGCTTTGCTATATAAAACAATCATAAAAGTCCTGGGTGTGAGGAATTAAAAAGAGTTATAGCTGGAAGTGGTTCTAAGTTCTGAATATTTTTCCTGTAAGGGTCCAAGATAACTTTAAATGTCCAAGACTGATACATTTCATCTGAAGTGAAGTAGTTTGGATAAAATGGAATTCAGATTAGAGGTCAACATTGCAATCTTTTGTCCAGACTAAGGTAATTTGTGTAAAATGGGACTTTTCTGTGAATAATCCGTAATTTTAGCTTTTGAGAAAGCAGACCTTAAACTTCTCAGACCATCTCTGTTTCAGAGTCATTCCTTACAGTGAATCACTGTGGATAATGGTGAAGAATTGCTGAGCAGACTGTGATGTTAACCAATTTGCGAGATGCTATATATAAGATTCCTTGGCAAGGAGCTCCATGCTGAATGCTGCTTGAAGGCAAAGGCAGAGATAGGAAAGAAAAAAGTGAAATTCTTGCTCTTAGTTTCTTTGTGACTCTGCCTGTCTCCATTTCATCAATTAGAAAATTGCCCATTTATTCCCTGTCTGTGTTTCCTTTCATCTAGGAGATATTTTTTTTTTCTCCTTTTTTCTTGGAAGCAAAGGTCTAATTGTACAGCTAAAATATCATCTCTGCCCTTTCCAGGGCTCTCAGTTTGTCATTGGTGGATAGATGGACAAGAATATTGTAAATGTCAGTGTGAACATGGCTGAGGTCTGGGTTTGCCTTCATTTTCTTCAGATTTCTTTTCAGCAGACAGATGAGTAGAATCACTTTGTTCAGCGCTGGCGTTTCAGCAGCACCGACTCCTTTGGTGGCAATGATAAATGGATCCAAGATGTGAAATAGCTGTTCCAGCAAAGTCCATTGAGCAGAATAGAGAACAATGCCCTCCTCAATGTCATTGTACATGATATATTCAATGATTGCCACTTTTTGCACAAGAATGTGTTCAATCAGCAAGGTACATAGAAATCCATAGTGTTGCTTCAGCCTGAATGAGCTGGTGAGGTGGCACAGACCTTTACTCAGCTTGATTTGGACCAGACTCTCTCAAGCTATCAAAATGGGCTCAAATTATAGCTGTAACCTCATAGGGTGTCTGATTTTTGAAATGTGGCATTGGGATCAGTCTCATTCTGCGGGTGCTGTGGGAGACATGCTGTGCATTTTAACTTGCGCTCTCTCCAGCTGGGGCAGGGGATTTGGGAAGTACAGCTAATCTTTAGCCCAATCCTTAGGCTTCTCTTTCTTACACACAACACACCAGCAATTAAACCTCAAACGGGAATTGGAAAGTTCTTTCTGCACTTCCCACTGCAGTTATATGTGCGTATATCCCAGTTATGTGTGATATGTCCCTCCATATCGTAGGGAATGTGTCTTCTGCTTTCACAACCCGGACTGATAGCAGTTATTAGAAGGTTTAAGCTGGGGCAGAAAGAAGACCTTTCTTTTTTGTTGGCACGAAGACCTTACGAGTTTGTACATTCCCTCCTCACCTTAGGTTGATTTTAGGAACAGCTATTTGAATTTTCACTGCAGCGCAGGTATGAAAATGCAAGTTTGTGGGTTACTGATTCTGATTAGCATTTCTTGAGCATGAAGTTGCAGAAATACTGCAAAAGGAAGCTTGAACACTTGGCCTGTGTGTCAAGTGACATGGTGGCTGGTAGCCTACACACTGTAGTTATTAAAGGTGTTTGAACAGTTCGAGTGATAGAACTGTAGCCACTTTGAACAAGTCATTGTCAGTCTGGTCTTGTTATTGCCCCTAATTATATAGAAATTAGGAGCAACCTTAATGTTTCCATAAGTCTTCTAAGAATTTGATCTGTGGAGCTAGTTTTGAGGGAGCTTTAGATGTCCCTTGCTTTGGATTTGGTTTGTAGTGCCGTAGGTCCTTTGGGAAAACTGTTAAGAGTCCCTTCTGCCCAGTCCAAGACTTTCCAAAGCGTAAAATAGCCATTTCGAAGAATCCTTCCTCTGAGGGGCCCATCAGGCTGTGGTTTGAAAAGATCTCACAGCTTTTTGTGCCATGCTCATTTGAAAACTTGGCCATACGTGAGCGCTGTGGGTGCTCAGCAGTTTTGCTAATCTGGCTTTTATTTCGGTGCCTAAATGAGAGCTAAGAGCTGCTTGGTTGGGTGGGTTTTCGATAATGTAGGCCAGCTTTTGGAAATTTGGCTCTGGGCTCTTCTCAAGGCTGGCCCCGGGTGACTGTAATCAGTCACGACTTTTGTTCAGTGTGGAGATAGTAAATGCCTTGAGCCTGAGAATCAGAGAAAGAAGCCCATGTTTGTTCAGGTGTAAAATGTGTCTGCAGCCTCCTTGTCCTGATTTGTCACATTATCACTTGCAGCTTTCAGTGAAGCTAGTGGCAGTTATCCAAAAATCAGGTCATGCTATCTCTAAATGATATTTTGGTTTCCTAGTTATTTACAGAATATTCCGATGTAGCGTGTGCACAGAGCCATGGTTTCCCGGAACAAGATGTGGGAGAACACTGAAAAATTATCTTTTTGTAATAGGCTCAAAATACTGAAACTCGACCCAAAGCAGAAGGCCGGTACAAAGCATTTGCATCACTTCAATTCCAAAACAGTCTGGTGCTCTGAGGACCACAAAGCACTTAAATCATTTTACTTTTTTCTATGGCCCTGGGAGGTAGAGAAATGCTAGAGGAATTGAGGAATTGAGCAAGCAATGCAGACTCAAGTCTTCAAATTGACCAGTAATTCTGAATAATCAACTTCACGGTTGTCAGCTTTGGTTTCCAAAACCCGTTCTCCAGCAGTGGTTAGCAGTAAGCCTGCAGAAAATGGAAACACCTTGTGCTTTAGCACCTCTGGGAAGAAAATGCATCCAAAAATGTAAATCAGAGCAAGGGCCACTGGGGGTTGTTTGTGCAAGTGCAATGCCTGCAGTGCCTATACAGCAAAGGAGTCTCAGGCACGGGAAGAACATACAGTTGCTCCAATTCAGTTTCCAGCCTGAGTAGCAAACCTCTTCTTTCTTCTGCAAGTCTCCTTGGAGTTACTCCTGCACATAAATTGTCTGATTCTTTCCATGAACCAGAGGAAATCCACATATATAATCCTCAGGGAAAATACAGCTTAGCATGGATGTGCAGAACATGCGCACGCAATGTGTATGCCTGCAGACAGACACACGCACACGTATACATACTGCATGTAAATATAACCCCAGTGCAGTGCATAAAGCCCTTTCCTTCTGCCCCTCCTGTTTTTCTTTCAGACAGCTTGTCCGTAAAATTCTGCTCTTGGAACAGGACAGCGCTGCTGGACGGTGGGTCTCCTTCCCTCGTGCCCCACCAACAGAACCTCTTTATGAGTGAAATAGATGCCTTGTGTGTGCAGGACTCCTGGCATTTTGCGAAGTGTATCTGGAGCCAGGCTAGGCAAACGTTAGGAGCTGTTTGCTGAGTGCATTTATTGCCTTTGCATAATTTATGAGCTGGAGGGGTTTGACCATCATTCGTCTCTGCCAGAGGCTGGCACTGAGGGCTCTGGAGGATGGAGCTGTAAATTGGATGGTGCGCTCCTGCTGAGCTCACAGCAAAGTCCTCGGGTCAGTATGGGAATTTAATACCAGGAATGGAACTGTTTTCTCAGAGTGCCATGTGGGCCTCCGTGCAGCAGAGGCTTTTTTGGCAGCCACAGTGACTGGCCAAATCACGAAGCTGTCAGTCACTGGGCATGTTGTGAAGGGAGCCTGAGCATTTTTAATCGGCTTGGCATCCGTGCTGCTTCCATAATGGACACCAGTAGGTCTCAGTCCTGCGCCATATGCTTAACTCTGGAGACAAGGTGCTTCTGGGTATAGCAGTAATTATTTGATGCGGAATTAAGCAGACCTTGAAATTAGAACTGGACTGTCGGAAAGCAGGAAGCTTAACACTTTGATGGAAATAACTTCCCACCGACATTGCTCTGTGCACTTTCTCTGCAGATGCACTCGGATGCGGGTAACTGTTTTGCTGGCAAATTCAGATGTCACTGCTGGCAAGTACTCTTCTCCCCAAGTACCTCCACACTGCAGAAAACACAAAACCCTGAGCTCTTTCCAAGCTTATGAGTCGGGAAAAACTTAATCCACAGCGGAGGAGAGATTCCTTAAAGCAGACAAAAAATGGTGGGGGAAGGAGGGGCTGCAAAGTGCTGTGACCACAGCTGGGTTACAGGACACATGCCCTTGCGCCCCAGCAGCAGGAGCTTTTATATAAGCAGTATATTAAAACCCTCTGAACCCTCCTGCTAAAAGTGAATCATTTTTACCTGCTTATATAGCCACTTTTTACCCCCTTTCTTTCTCCTTTTGGATTCAAGTATTGCAGTCAGGGCTTGTATTGGAGTGTCTGGAGGGTGGGCAGGGGACACAAACAAATGGAGCAATTGGTTCTGGGCTCCTTGTTTTGAAACATATAAGATGTGTCATACATTATAATGCATCCTAACATATAGAGTACGCAGTGCAGGGACCCCAGAACCGCTGGGCCCTCCTGGCTGTAACCAAGCAGTGGAAGAAAGTGCTGTAGCCCGAAAGCTGATTTTTTTCCGGCAACTGTAAAATAGAGATAGTAAATGAGGATTCTTTGTGACGTGCTGTGATTTTCATGGATGAAAACCCATGTGTGTGTTTGCTTTTCTGTAAATGTAGGGCCTTGCTTTGCAAACATGTTTTTGCAAACACTTGCATCTGGTACCAAAATCTCATACATGTAGTCATGCTGAAGTCAAAATGCGTAACGTTTCCAGGGTAAGGGTATAAGCACTTCATATAAATACCGTGCTGTTCTAGAAATGTGCAGTTTTCCTTTTGTTGGTTAAGTATGCTCTCTTCATTAGCTTGATCATTGTATTAGGGTTTCAGATTTCAAGCTAAAACTGTCTCGTATCGTCATGTTCCATCTCATTTGTTTGTTACCAGAGTATTTAGGTGCAACTACTGCTATATAAATCATTTCCGTTATTAAATAAATTTCACTTTCTGTTTGGAATTATCTGAAAGCAGACTGTAATTTTATCTAATTTTTGCTTCATTTTAAACTATTTGGAAGATACCTAGAAATAGTTCTTAGCTTTAATTTGCTAGGATGTGGCTCATTGGTGTGGGGGAAGGCACCTTTTCATCCCCTGTACCAAAGAAGACGAGAAAAAAGCCAGTGAAATGGAAAGTTATAATTAAAGAACACACAGAAGATGACTTGATTTGTGCAAATCAAATACATACATTTGTGGGTGTATTTGGCTATGTCTATTCACATTCCACTGCATAGTTAACCTTTGGAATTCACAAAGTATAACTAATTTCAACACAATATGGTTGTTTTATGAAAATGCTCAAAGACGCATTAAACAGGATACAAATGCATAAAGGGCTTAACTGGCTGCTGTAACGACGTGCCACAAGCAGCTAGTCCTTGATTGTTTGGTGATCTTACTCTTTCCTTCAAAACATCTGCCATTAGATCTGCAGAGGTATGAGTTCTTCCCTGGATAATACAGACGGGTCAGTCCTCTAGAATCTAAAACTGGAGTTTAAAAAAAACCCCAAACCCAGAAGGAGGTGTTTGCCTCATTCTTCTGCTGTGGAGGTGGCCAAGTGTGACCACTCCATAGTTACCCTGAATTAGCTGGGATGAATCAAGTCCGTGTCTAAGAAAGAAGCAGCTAGGTGGGAGTCAGTTGCACAGTCTTACAGTCCTATTTACAGCACAATTTTGTACTCAAATGTGTGTTTTGGGTTTCTGATGCTTATTTGTACTGAAGCTTGACTCACCTAATCCTGTTTCTACAATAGTAACAGTTATTAAAAAATTGAGCAATGGCACTTGATAAATAGCAAGACCCACTAGTGTTACTGTTCAGCTTTGTGTAGTATTATGTTTACTACAATACCTGGGCTACTCCTTAATTATAGAGAACCTCAATGAGTCAATTAATTTGGCATGTTCTTGCTTCTGCTAGGATCTCTGAATTCTTCAGTTCAGTACCTGTAAGCAAAGACATAGAGTGAGCCCTCCGAGTAGTCCTGGAGTAAAGCGGTAGCCTTGCAGCTGCTTCTCTTCTGGGACAGGCAAACCTGAGCTATTTCCATGCCCTGCTATCTGAGCAGCCTTTGAAGCCCGCGTATTGGCAGGCAGTATGAGAAATACTGTCCATCAAAAGAAAACAAAACCATCGTCTAATACTGTTTTTCTTCTTCCCGGATCTGGTTTTGGAGTCTAAATGTGCTCATGCACCATCAGCTCCTGTCCATGTGAATTCCACTAACAGAGGGCATTGCAAATGGCTTTTGTTCTTGTCAGTGCATTTTTTTCATAAGTCAAACCTACAAATGTATTGTCTTCACCAACACTGGGGGGTGAAATTCCCTCCCATGCAGTAACTAAGCTTTTTCCTAAAGGTACCAGATTTGTTGGCACAGGGTTTGTGAGCGTTTGGGCCACCTTGTTCATAAAAAGCTTTCATTTTTTTGCTGTAGCAAGTTTCTCTTACCTGTTCTTTTTTCCTTTTTGTGTTTCAGTGTGACAGCGACAGTGATCAAGAAGAAAAGGTAAGAAAGGGAATCAGTATGGGAGCAAAAATGATTTGTTGGATTCACTTATTCCTATTATTCTGTTATTTATTCAAAGTTTCTTTTTGGATTGATCTAAAGCATCTCTATACAAAGAAAAGACTCTGTTTCCTTTAACTTAATTTTGGAATAGACCTCCAAGGAAAGAGAATTCTAATGAATACTTTGGAGACTACACAATTCATCTTCAAGCATATTGATGCCACGGTTTGTGTGGGTTGTTTGTGAATGCCAGTCTCAGTGCCAACCCTTTCCATGGCTATGTTTTCCCTTGAGAAGTTCTGACAGTAATCGAATATATTTGTAACCCTCACATTTGCACTTTTAAACCACTGTTATCACCTGGTTTGCTTCTCTGCAAGTAAGGGTCCTCAAAGTCAAATTGAAATGTTATGGTTGACATACGTCACCATTTTTTTAGAAACAACATTTGGAAACTGTACATTAAGTCAAGTGACACAACTTTTTAATAATTATCTCAGTAACTGGGGGTTTCTAAGTGGAAAAAGGGAAGACCGCCATGCTGAAAAAGAGGCACTGATCTCTAATGCTCTTTATTGTTTAGAAAGCTAATAGTAATGAAGAACTAGTATTCACACTGATGCACGTTTTTGTGTCTTATTTTGTGTTGTGAACAGACTAACATCTACCTTTCTTCTTTGGCAAAAAATGAAATAATCACTGCAGAAAAACTGGTCTAATTTCTTTATTTCCAGGTTGGATTTTGTGAGTTTCATTTGTATGTTGAGCCTTAAGGGATGTTTTGATAATGTAATCACTTTTGCCTCCTCTTCCACTGGATAAATCGAGGGGTTGAAGTTGGGGGAAGGTAAAATAATGTCAGAAAATATCATTCGTATAATAACACTGAATTGTTTAGAGTTTCACGAGTGGTTCTGTTAACTAGCTCCAAGTCAAGCCAAGAAGAAGAGAGATGACCATGCTGGTATGCAGCTTACACAACAGAAAAGAACAAATATGTTGTAAAATCTACAAGGAAACAATGAATACAGAAATCACCTTTCACGAATTTAATCTGTTTTCTACAGGATTTTGTTGCAGGAAGCAAAGAAAATGTTCAAACCGCCAAAGCTTTGCCCTTCAGCTTTTTCAGTAATTTCCTGAGTAGAGATATTTTTCCTCATGTTTCTTAATAATTTGCTAACTATGTTAAAGAACCACTGTTTACTTTGCACTGCAGTGATTTCCCTTTCATAAGGGAACTAATCACTGGAGTTAATCAGTGTGACAACAGAAAGGGGAGGTTTTGTTGGGTTTTTGCACAGAATATTAACCTGCACTTTTAGATATGAATTTTTAATGCATTACCATTACATTCCATCCTGTGAAGTGATTATTCATTTTCAGGATGTTCCTTATGCAGTGGAAGATGATAAACTGAAATTCAGCTCCTGTGTTTATGGCACCCAGAACTAGAAGTGTAATTTCCTGCCACTGCTGCATTTACGGAGCTAAACCTCTGCCAGTTTCACGGTATTTTTCTCTTACAGTGCTCCTCTGTAAAAAGGCAGAGGCAGCTTTTTGGGATGGTGGTGGTGTGCTGGTTCAGAGTAGTTTCTGCAACACAATAGGAGAGAGACTCAAGATTGTACCTCACACAGAATATCCCAGTACTTGTGTGGGAAGGCTTTAAAATCCAGATGTGTATTTCATCTCTGTGATCTATATTTTGTCTTCCCTCTAATGAAATGAGATTAAGTGCAGATCCAAATATCCCTAATAATTTAGTGCTTTTCAAATCCCAGAACCAGACCCAGCTTTGAGTTTTATAGCTCAGGCCCAATTCTGAAAGATGACAGCTAACCCTGGTGTATTTATTCAGCCTGTGCTGGCAGCCTAGGCAAAGATCTAAAGGCCTTGTTCTGCTGTTAATTTGAATTCAGCATATGTAGCCTGTTATAAAATGCGAGACATCATCATTTGAGCAGGTCAAGCATATTCAGATGAAGACAAATGGTGCTTATTTGATTTTCTTAAAATCAGGAAATGAAAAAAGTGCTCTCTGGAGAAATCATGTTCTGCCTGACTTAGATGATAGACCAAGGCATGTACCCCAGATAAGAACAGGCGCTCGTCTTGCGGTTTTTATCTCTGAAGGACGGTCGGGACTGTCAGCTCGCTGACATGTGCATTATCCATGTCATTTTAAACAAAGTGACCTGTAGAAAAGTGCACTCTGCCGTGACATGATAATGGGCTGTTGGATGACAGGTAAAGTACACACTATAAAGGAGGCTGTGCGTTATTCCTTTGTTTAACTGACAAGTAGAAACTTCTTTTCTTCAGACAGGCAGGATCTTTTAGATCTCTTTCAATAGGACCCAGAAGATTTTGAATTCCTACTTTAGATAAAATAACATTTTTAGGACCAGAAATTCCTGTGAGCAAAATGCCCTGGGGAGAAGTGAGGGTGCCAAACCTCTGCGCAAGAGGTTGATCGTTTCATAAATAGTGCTCAGCATCCTCAGTTTTCATTAATAACCGTAGGAGCTGAGGATACTCAGCAGGATTAGAAGTTTTAAGATCCTTGACCCAAATGTCTTGTATCACGAGGAGGATATTAGCCTCCAACTATGGAGCTGTACTAGTAGCAAATTGTCGAATTGCCCTTGGTCGGTCCTAGGTCAATGTATTCTGAGGATTGTGGAGCTATTCTCCCACCAGAAACATCTTTCCCTGAGACGTTTCTGGGAAGACGAGATCTGCTTTTCTTTAGGACCATCTCTTGCACATTTTGATATCCTGAAGTATACAGAATATATGGTATATTGCTGGAGATGAATTCTGTACTTGCTGTTCAGAACATGGAAAGGAAACCATTTTGCTTCATTTAGGATCTCTGAGGGCAAACCCACACTGATCCTTCAGTGTGCCTGGGAAATCAGAGATCCATGAGAGGTAGAAGCAATGCGAGACAGGTACATATTTCTACTAGAATAAAAAGACCTGGAATCCAGAAAGATAAACCAGTGCCTTTGAATAAAAAATGGCAGATCAGTATGATGAAAGGTATGTGACAGATTGAGGTGGCTGAAAGATGAGTCGGTTCAAGCATGACTAGATGGACCACAGTGAAGTAGGAGAACGCAGGAAGGAGCAGGACCTGGGAAGCTGAGGAGCAGGTGACTAGTGAGTGATGACAGAGTGGGAAAAGTAATGTCTCCTAGGCTGTTAGTATTATTTTTTTCCCCACTTGAATATGTACCTATCTGGCTGCGTAAATCATTGTTGATATCTGATCTCTATTAGGTGATGGCTGTGGCTCCAATCCATCTTCCCTAGCCTTTAATTGGGAGCCGACAGACAGAGTCACTTTCTGTCTATGTCTGCCCTCAAATGAGACATTTCTCCAGAGGTTTCTCTGGAAGAAGAAACAAGGATATTTAATTGAAAAATGATGCAGCCCCTGCTTAGCAGTACTGTAGCTAAGGCTGTGTCAGCATCTCAATTTTAAATGACATGTTTTGGGTGGGTAATTTATCTATTTATATAGGTTCGTGCTCCTTCATTCCAATTTGGCACACCGTACTGGACCTGAGCATTCAAACTGGGCATTTCGCTCGCCTGTTGCTAAAAAACCTGAAGAGGTAGCAAGTATGTCTGAGGAGGCAGAGTATATTTGGAGGACTTGCATCAGAATGTGAAGCACTAATTCTTAGAGAGATGTCATTTTCCATCCTGGGATCCTTTCAGCAAATGCCACTGGGATTTCTTACTGAATCAGAAAAAAGTGTGGATCCCAGGGGGACTCAGATTTTCTCCATTAAAAAGTCTGTCAGTCTTCCTCTTTGAGCAGGTCTCCAGAGCTGATAATCTAAAATTAGGGCAAGCTATTGCACAGCTGACAAATTTAAGTGCAACTGTATTATCCTCTGATATCTAGATACAATCTTTAAAATTATACCCATGGTAATTAATACAATACTAAAAAAAAAAGAGTGCAAAGGTGTAGTTCGTCTTCTGGAAAATAAAAGGAAGTCCTGTTTTGAAAAGATGTACGAACAGCTTTGATCAGGAAGTCAAGTGCTAAAGATGAGGTAAGGAGTAAGGTCCTTTTCTGTTCACCATCTCTACCATTTCCTCTCACCACTCCGTTTAATTACACTGTTTGTAAAATTAAGGCTCATTCTGGGGCACTTTAGTGATTTTACGCTTCTCAGGAAAATATCTCGTTGATCAAGGGGGACTGCTTTGCAGCGTGCACAGGGTTGTTACTTGTGCCTGATTCAAGAGGAGAAGAGGCCTGCCTCTCGCTTGAATTTTATCCAGCTTTGATAGGATACACAACTTAAAAAATTACTCCAATTCGTGACTTAATTCTGTGTATATCTTAGTGGTACCCAATCAGTTCTGTCTTGATGAGGCTCTTGAATCCCATTAAAATGTGTTCCTCCAGGGCCCGGCAGCGGCAGGCTAGTGGCGGCTCTGGGTCAAGCACTGCCGTGTGTTCCTACTGAAATGGGCTTTGCTCTGGGTGCGCTTTGGGTAGGACGCAAAGGGAGGAAAGAGATTGGTCAAACTGGTGGCTAAATCTGCAAAGCATTGGTATGTGGTCAGAGGGGAAGAATAACGAGGCTCACCCCGGCTTGGGAGGGGATTGGGACAGGTGGGTGCTGTGCTTGCTGAAGAAGCCTGTGCTGGTGGGAGTGTCTTGCTTGTGAGAAGTCATTATTTTTGCCGTTGAAAGCACCATGAGAGCTGAAGAATGGTATTTCTTGCATCAGAATGTTTTTAATGATAATGCTAATACGTTTGATTGCATAGAAAACAGCCACAAACCAAGGGTTATGGTACGGAAGATATCATAAATCACTCTGGTATGCTCAGATAAAAGGAATGGTTATTTGTGTATATCCATGCGTACTCACATGCACCCTGTGTATGTTTCTGAAGTGCTTTTGGACAATTATTTTGTGTATGGCCTTTGGAGAGAGATTTTGGAGTAGTATTTTGGCAGATGTATGTCACCCAGTTTAGTATGTAGACTGTATTTCAGTGGTTGGTAGTTAAATATCTGCTCATACAAGTGGTTATATATTTGTGTGCATTTGTGTATAGTTCACTTTCCAATGTGTTTCTGGCTAGGTTAAAAATCCCCACAATTTTTAGCCCAGCCTCACAAACTCAAATGGTTTAGCTAATTATAAGTACTCTGGTGTATTTATTACAAAAGGAACTTGGGATGGGCCTACTTCAAACCATGCCTTTCAGTACCACTGAATAAATGTGAGGTTCATCGGTCATGAACTTCAGAAGCCGTTTCCTCCCTGCCCTCCAGACCTGGAGAGTCCAGCTTAGTTGTGTCTCTGCCGCACAAACAGAGCATCATTTTCAGCTGTGCTGGCCCACGTGTCAGTGCTGCTCCATTATTCCCTTTCCTCCAAAATGCGTGCAGGGCACAGCAAATTGTCCTTTCTTTGGAAACAGAACGAACCCAAAGCAGCCCCACCATAAACTGTGCGTGAAAATGTAAGACCAAGGGAAATAGCTGCCTTGCATGGGGCTGCGTTCTGTATATTCTGTTGCTGGAAGTAAAAGCTCTATCATAAATGGATTAAATGCTGATGAAATTGCTTTACGCCATCTTATATATTACAGAGGACTACATTTGTAGACGGGTGCCATTCACTCTCATGTGGGGAGTTGCATTAGTTTGGGATTTTTTAGTAGGATGCTTGGAAAAAAAACTGTATGGGGGATGTTTTTTTCCCCCACTCCTTCCCAGGAGTGAGGGAAGGAAGAGTTTGGGTAGGACTTGAAAGAAAAATGTCCACCTGGATGGTGCCAGGGCGGTAGCAGATAGATAGCTGGGAGCCAGCTAAATTTTTATATGGCCGCCACCACGGCCATACAGCAATACAGTAATATCTGCACTCTTCTTACTGTCTAAAAACTCAACCAGGGTTTCACTTTGGGGTTTATGCACTGCTGGAGTATAAATAATAAATTATCATTTTCCTGGTCTGAAAAATTTTGGTCATAGAGGGAACTCTCAGCATTTATGGAGCTATCGAAGGAAGGGCGTATCATCAGAGTTCATTTTCTCAGCCCGTTCTCTGTACTCGTCAAATCTAGGTGCACGTATATGAAGATTGGGGCAATTTCTAGAGGAAAACTTCAAAGTATAAAGTGTGTCGTCTCCAGACTAGTAAGAGAACCTGAGAAATTAGTGTGTGGACTAGGTTGTGTGAGATGTCCCCCGGTGCTCCCAGGCAAAGAGCAGAAGGGGTATAGCCAGGGGAAACGGCGGGAGAGGGAGCTCTGGTGGGGTCGCGGGGTCCTGGGCTTCAGGAGGGGGGACTGACTGCAATACGGGGCTGGACTTCTATGTGGGGCTCCAGGAGGGGCTGGGGGTGCTGGGAGCCTTCCCCGGCGCGGGGCTCGCTGGGGATTTGTGTGGCCGGTTGCGGCTGGCAGAGGGCGGCTGGGCGGCTGCCGGCCCCGCTGAGGCCTCTCGCCCCGAGCAGCCGCACACTGCGCGGCGGGAAGGGCGAAAGGACTATTTATGGGAATAAGAGGGAGCCGAGTTCTTGAAAAAAAAACTCCTTTGGTGGTGGGTACCAACGTGTATAGCAAACAAGGCTCTGCGGGGAAATGGTGGCTGAGAACCCAATTTTAAGCAATTACTTCAGGTCATGGGATACTGATATCTTTCTGTTTGGCATATATTTATTTTGGCTAAGGATAGGATTAGAGAAATGGTTTCTCAGTATTATTCCTAAAACTGTTTCTGCAAAGCCAGGATGTTTCCCATCAGTGCGATTTATACTGCATATTTGTACAGGTGGTGTCTTTTTAACTCTGGAAAATGCAGCACCTTAAACTTGCCCCGAGGGTGAAAGATCACCCAGACTTTATACGCTAGCAACGCTCAGGCAATCATGAAGTATTTCTTACTGTTTAAGGCCCATTAGGAGGAAAGATAAGGATCCTTTTTATTCATTTGATGTGCCACATAGAGGGTCCCTACAGCTAGAGTGGTAATAAAATCGGAGCCAAGCATGTTCGTTGTAAAAGATTATGCGTTTGCCACTAAGGGGAGCGAACATGTTGTTTACAGGCGTGGGTACGTGCTCTCCGGGCTGGCTGTGCCACGGCGCTTTCAGCCCGTGATTTGTCCTGTCCTTTATCATCTTTGTCACTCGGCAGCATGTTGTCATAGGTAACGTATCCCTCCTCACTCCCCCTACCCTCTCCCCCTTCCCCCGCCCGGCTCCCCTTTCCTTTTTTTTGTACCCATTTCGTGTAGAAAATTTGTATTTACTTTGGGAGTGTAATTTGTTCCTCATGGATAATGTGACCCTTAGCGGAGCTGGATCATGGGTTAGTTGAAGTGATATTTTCCGCTAATGGTAGTCGTACATCATTGCTGTCAGCTCGGGTTAGGAGGCAAGCACATTACAGCTCCATTTTACCTCTGCAGGCATCTGGGATTATTTGCCATAACTGAGTATGACATGACCGCACTACAGAGTGCATTAAAATTTTACTAGCTTCTCAGGCAAGTTCCTTGGCTCCAGCCTGCCTTCAGGCAGGCGTAATGATGGATACCTCTAAGGTCCTGACTTCCTGCACCAAGGATACTCAATGTCAATGGCCCAAACAGGTTTCGCTCTCCCCGGGGCTTTAGACCATCTTCTGGCAGTTGAGTAAACAATCAAGCATTGAAACACCGGGAGGCTGGCAGAGATGCCCCCCAACGCTCCTCCTAGGGTATGCGGTGCTTTGAAAGTTCGGACGCGGTCACATCAGTACCTTAAACTCCTGCTCAACCAGCAGGTTTTAAAAAGTATCATTTGCAAGCTGTCTTATGTGGATAAAAATAAAATCATTGCACAAAAATTGAAATTCATAGAAAAATTATCCAGGCTTGTGGAATGATATGTGAGTATTAAATACGTGTGTGTGTGTGTGTAACAGGCATGTCCCATGACGCATAACCAACATGTAATATGCAAATACACCAAATGTTGATGTTAGATTTGTATGTTCATGTTGCACTCAATTTTATGCTTTATGCATATATTCGGTATGCAGATTCATATATACAACTGTAGCAGTACATACATGTATTCAGTATTTTAAATCTTTATTATTTTTGTATAAGCAATTACTGTTCTCATATAGGATCTTAGCATATCATCTGCGGCATATATACATGTATATTATTTTGCAGCATGTGTTTTTATGTATACACTTGCATACTATGACAATAATACACATTGTTTTCATTGAACATATCTGTTTATATAGATATACATTACTTGCAACATGTCTGTTTATGTATATTGACATTCAAAATTAGAGGTATAGCTATACAGAGAAATGTGTATTTAGGAAACTTAGGGGAGAGATTAAATCGAATATTGTAGTGGTTTTAAATGCTTCTTGAAAAAGCATAATATATACCCCAAGATAATTTTATTACAGCCTCCTCGTGGTTTTATAAATATCTACAATACATGTGTGCGCTGCCCACAGGCTCTCCTCCCCACAGCAACACTAATATCTGTAATACTTTCATGCAAAAGGTGCATAATTATATAGAGTATTTCTGTAAGGTAAGTAGGTGTTGTATGTTTGAAATCCTGGAAGTTGTTCTCTTCTGTCCTCATTCTTATTTTGTGTGAATTAGCAGATGGAGGAAGAATGAAAATCTTGGGTTTGTTTTTTTTGTTTTGTTTGTTTAGCTTTTTTGTTTTGTCTTTTGAAGTGTTTAATTGCACTTACATTCAGAGTGAGGTGAGCTAAAGTGATGGGGCTTATCACCTCGTATGCTCCTCCCCAGAAGCCGATGGTGGCTGGGGTTCGAAGTACCCCTGAATGAATGCACGTCTCCACGTTAAGTCATGCCATCCGAGGGGCGCTCTGCTTTTGCTGTTGTTTCATCTAGGACAGAATTTTGGGACGTGATACTGATTTAGACAACTCGATAATTTTTTTTTTTTTTTTTTTTGTGTAATGCATTCCTGGCAATAAATCTTCCTATCTTTGTTCCAAAACTTAGAGCCAAACTTTACTGGGCCCAAGAGTTTTATCTGTGTATAGATTGTAGGATTTGATTCTCTGTAGGGGAGGAAAGAGGAAGAAGAGATTAAAGATTAAAGCTGATGATGTGCTCAGTGCTGTACAAGAAACAGAAGAGACAGTTTCAGACATCTCTAAGGATAACATGCAAATTCCTAAAGCCTTCCCAGCAGCTTAGATCACAATAAGAAAGATGTTCCAAATGATAAATAGTTTTGCTGGTTCACATTTTAGTGTTACATCTTTTTTTTTTTTTTTTTTAATATGTAGCAAAACTTTCATCAAAGTAGTTCCATGAAGGTTGTTAGAGTATGTGGGAACGCCAGGCACCGTTTCATTTTCAGGGTGCCACTGATGCAGAAGTAAGTAAAGTCACGGTGCGGTTTTCTGATCTCGCATGTAACTGGAGTTGTCATTTCAAGTCAGAGAAGAAATAGGTGTGTGTCTGTGTGTGCACACATCACACGTGCACACACACTATCTCTGAAATCAGCCTTTGCAAAAAAGTTACCCTGGGTGATGCGGAATTTATATTTAATTTAGAGGGTTTCAACTGAGATGCTTTCTTAAGAAATCTATCAGGTGTGTCTTATTACCCATAAGTGTCTGTAAACCTTTCACCTGAAACTAAGAATAGATATCCTGAAAGGAAATCTATGTACTGCAACATGCTGGCACGTTTCTCGTGATCAATATACCTATATATAGCTATTTGTTGATTAGATATATGCTTTATATGTGTATTTGGGAGTAGGTATTAATGAGCATGCACGTATGGTATGTGTGTATGGAGACAGACAGAAATTCAATCTGTGGATCTTGGCGTTTGGCCATGTCCAAACATATCTAGATTACAAAAAGTGTTTCTTTAAGGACTATATGTTACTATACGATATTCAAGTATAATATTCATATATACTTTATGCTATTGAATAACATCTGTTTTTCATAGCAAATCAGATTTTATAATCATGTATGAGGCGTGCTCCCCATTCCTGAATGTCTGTTCTCACATTTCCTTGAAAAGAAAAAAAGTCCTAGGCTTGAGAACTGAGAAGGTGAGACATTTCTTTGGAGGTTTCTTTAGAAAGAAAGAAACAAAAAAAAAAAGATATTGAAGTTATGGTAATTATTTCATGTTTTTAAGAGTCTTGGAGGCCACAACACATGTAACCATCTCAGGTTTCTCACAAACATATCCAAGGACAGGCTGAAAACAAGGAGACAGGAAATTAAATGCATGCACCAATGAATTGAGAAGGATTCCAGCAAGTACCGCTTTGGTTTTCTGCATATTTCTCTCCATCTGGCTCAGCACTAACAAGGGTATTGTGGACTTGGAAGTGGTAAAATACAGCTACTGTGTATCTTGGATTCCAGAAATTCCCCAAACAGGGTAGGAGTGAAGAGAATAGCACATGGGTTGAATTAGGGTTGGGCCTACAGGTACCGGCAGAGGAAGGACCTTTCTGGACTTTCACCTTTCTGTTAATCCAGTGCAGGTTCTGCATAACCTCTTCCCCCCTCTTCCCCCCTCTTCCCGCACCGCAGCCACAGACAGGGTAACACCCTCTCGGGAAGCCGCTCTGCCTGCCCCTTGCTATCTCACCCACGAGTGCACCCCTGGTTTATTTGATGGAGGGATAAGCCATCAGGCTGTAAGCGCAACACTTCAGGTTATCAACTTCACATCGAGATGTTTTGAGAGCTGAGAAATGTGGAAGAAGAGTTTAAGGTGAACGTGACACACTTTGCTTTGAAAATGAGAGTCAAATTGTGTGCATTGACTCTTGAAAGCCTTTCTCTGATCTCTCTTGAAAGTCTGAATTCGCTTCCAGGTGTTACAAAGATGCCTGCTTTGTAATTTTCATTTAGTAGGAAACACCAGGGTGACCTTTGTGTCTTTAAAAATTGCCTGGGCTTTCTAATTCATGCCAGTATCTCCTCTTAAAATGCACCACTGAATTTCGGGGCTTCACAGGCCGTCTCAACATCACATTGAAGCTGACTCTGGACAGTCAGACAATATTAAACAAGGTTGTTCATTCATAACAAAAGCATCCTAATTGAGTTACATTATTACATTAACCGTAGCAATCAGATTGAACCAAATCACTGAGCGATAATGTCATTTTCCAGGGTATCATTTGTAGAAACCAGTTGTGCTGTAAGATGCAATAACTTACTTAATCCTGTAGAGTTTATGGTGACTTATGTGTCATATCAAATTCCTTACTTTCAGAGAAAACTGAGCAGTTAATGCGCGGCTGTGAATGGGCACTGAGTGATGAATATATAGAGAAACGTTTAGCAGATCCTAGACAAACTGAACAATGAGTGATAGTCTCTCATACTCTCGGTGAAAGGGGCTGTTCGGGGAACGGGTGAGACAATGCTTTCAAATTGTTAACTTCTGGCAACACGGTGGTGGTACTGTTTGTGTACGGTTTGGTAGATGGCTGCTTTTTTGGCTCTGTGTTGCCCATTGAGTACAAATTCTCAGCCAGAGGCTGGGGAGAAGGATAGAGAAGTTAGTTTTGGACTGTGTGTGCCAGATGCTTACAAGTAACCCCATTTGGAAAACTTTGTTTCTGTCGGCATTTTTCTGTGCCCCCAGGACTGGGGGAGGAATTCTTGCTGTTAATGCATTTACAGTGTTTTGTCTTGCCTTGTTTTGTTTTGCGGGATCTTGATGAGTACAGGGAAGGAGAAGAGAGGTGTCTGCTAGTTTAGAACAGGGGAATAAGATTTGGGACAGGACGGGGTGAGCCCCGGTCAGCTGTGACTGGGGAGGCACCCGTCCCTTGGGTGAGTGCGGTGGGGAGGGGAGCGCTGGAAACCATCCAGCCTCCCCCGCTGATGCAGTTCTGTCTCCTGTCCCGTGCCCTCCTTTGTTGCTGGCATGCACAAGTCATTTAAACTCTCTGTAACTTGGTTTCTCTCTCGCAGAGGTTTATATGACCTCAGTACAGCAGCGTGTGAGCGTGTGGCCCTCCTTACCTTTGTAACCATCTCTGGTACAAAACTCCTTGTGGCTGCAGCCACCGAGGACGCCCGTCACGGAGCAGGGGGTGTTGTATCATCTCATCTCAGACTAGTGCCCTGTCAAAGCCATCCCGCTTTTGAGTTTACCTATTCACAGGAACGAAGAGGCTTGGCTAATTTTCTGTAAAACACTTACAGTTCCTCCACTTCAAGGAGCTGCAGAGGTAGGACGTATTACCCTCACTGCCTGAATGGAGCCACTTCTCTTCCTGATGTTCCCAGGGTCACTTTGATTGATGGTGTCAGTGCACCATGATAAAGCAGACGGGCTGCAGGCTGAGTAAGATCAGTTTTAGAGGGCATTGCAAGGATGTTAAGTCAAGGCTGTTGTTTTCAATATGGTAGAAATCCATAGTATCTTGTACTCCCAGGAAAGTACAAACACGCTGGAAGATCGATGTCTGTACTTGTCATATGTCATCAAAAATGCAATGAAAGAGCAGCTCCATCATGACTTCCCTACAATAGCGACGGCACTTTTGTTTCTCTTTCCTGGTCCAAGAATAACAGCAGCTCTGAACTTACTCCTGACATGGTCTTTGTCTGGGGCTCCGTTTCAGTATAAACATAAGGTTCAAGAGGGAGGACTTTCTGCAACTGAAGCCTGAAATCCAAATGATGTTTTATTATTTTTGTGCTGCTGTTTCCATACAGCAGCCCTCAGAAACCCCTTCCACATCAGATTCTTATTGACCTATGCACAGTACAGACAGAGAGAGAGAAACCATCCTTGTCTCCCAAATCTTTTGGTGTAAATAAATGAGATTGTGTGAATCGGAGGGGAAATTAAGTACAAAGAAATGAAATAAATCAGTCATGTCAGTAGCAGGTCTAGGAAGCACACATCCCAGATTCCGTGCTTCCCATTCAAAATTGTGTTTCATTTTGGTTTCTCTTAGTTTAGCGGCTCCTAATGGTGATTTGTGCGTTGCTTATGAACCGGGGGACCTTGGAGCAGCCTGCAGATGGTTTGTGGAGCATCGCTGCCCTTGAGTGCCAATGGGACAGGGTGTGTCAGGGGCATGGTGTTCCCCAGGACATTTTGAAGACCAGCAGTGGCCCGTTGTTCCAGAGATTTTCAGGATCCTCTGATGTCACTTGCTGTTATCCCCAGCGATTATTCTCTGAAGTTGAAGTCGAGGGATGCACTGTGAGAACTGCCAGGTTTGCCGCGTAAAGCATCTCTCAGGACTGCTCGGAGGGCAGTGCACTGTTCCTGGTCTTGCACGTGGGTCTGGCAGATCTCAGTAAGAGTAGTGCCATTTAGGATTTACTCTATTAAAATCCAAAGCGTTGTTTCACATTTCATCTGGTGTGAGGGATGCCTTGATCTGCGATTCTCGGTCACAGCCTGGCCCAGTATACGGTTTCTGGAGGTCTTGGGGCGTGAAAATGAGAGGAGAACACTTTCGCACTGTGCATCTCTGAGTTTTTAGATGGCATGACAACTGTGACGCTTTCTGAGTTTCTTTTCTGTACATGATTTATATGTACGTTAACAAAATACTTATTTAAATTAATGATTGTCTTTAAGTAATTTAATGCTTGTTTTTGTTAATGGGAAACCTGACTAAAGAGCTTTCAGTTAGCTACTTTAGCAAATCATTACCAACTCCCTGCTACTTCCTGTGATAACATTAATCAGAATGAACTCATTGGCTACTAATGCAGAGGCCGTATATAATTCAGTATAAATTTTATTGTCATTTACCATTAATTAGCGTCCGCTTATTCTAAAGTGCTAAATGACACCAAGCACCCTGATTTCAAAAATCAATTGGAAATAGGAGTGACTCTACCTACAAACAATAGGGAAAATGTGTAGAGTTGGTGGAAAAGCTTAAATAACTCTCAGAGATGGCAACAAAAGCTTAAGAAAAGAATTGGACGCGAAGGACAGCTCAGCTGGTTTAAGCTCTGGGAGCTCCATCCGATTCAAGCGGGACTCGTGCTTCACTATAGCTCAGAATGGAGCGCAGTGCTATAGGGGACACGTTTACAGCAGTATTTCTTTATATATTTCTTTACACATAGACGTTACATGTACTGTTTTCCTTTCTAGGTTTAGGGTTGATGATTGTGTGCCATTCGGGCTGTGTTGTGGGGTGGATTGCACCGTTCTAGAAAAGCAGAAAAGCTGAGGCTTTGGGCTTCTGGGACAGGTAGAAAGAGCAGAATGAGTTCCTTGACTCCATGAAAAGCAGGCTGAGGACGCTTAACTGAGCAGTTTTTATGGGTTTTTTCTCCAATAGAAAAGATGGTCTGAAGTTGAAAATGCTTTTTTCCTGCTCTTTTTCACGTGGAAATGGCACATTTTTCTGTGCGTTCATTCTAATTCATATTCTCTGTATATAAATTCACTAAGGTTTACTCAAAACTTCCCATAACTGTATTGCTCAATACATAATCTGTTTACCACAGTATTTGCCATACCAGGTAAATACATTAAAGAAAAATACATAGAACACATAGAAAAATACATAGAAAACACATATAAAATTCAACAGATGAGCAAGAACCAAGTCACACTTTAGTAGCGTGTTAAGGATGATTTTGAATAAACACCAAATCCTAATACCAGGGGACCCCCGATACAACATCTGTTTTAAAACGAAGCTTTTCTCTTAAAATCATGAAGCTATGGGAAGCAGAGAGAATAACAAGCTAGAGCTGGAAGTGGACAAGAGTAAACGCTTCGATTCACATTGAAATGATTTCTCCTGCCTAGTATAATTTAACCTGCCCACACTGCTAAACTTCTATATTACACATTTCTGTCAGAATGTCAGGAGAAATGATAAGCCTTCTCGAAGCTGCAACCTCTATTACATACAGAGAGCATTCCAGCCAGGGTTTTCTTGTACATTTTTAAGACTTTTAGCTTGGTCTCTCAAGTATAAAGAATACCCTACTTCATGACCCCAGCCTCTTGTTAGTTGATAGATGAAATCTTTTCTTAAGCCGAGTCCCTTGTCTGTTATGTTTTCAGAATTCTAGGTTTCTCTTTAAGCTTCCTGGCTTACTGCCAAAAGTACATGGCTTTGTTACCCGAAGAAATTGCTTTTTTATTAACAGGAAGTGGATCTCTGAAATGGCATACGTGCTGATCTGCTTCCAGGTGAGGAGGAGCATTTATAAGTGTGATCTCATTCTTTTGCCATTGCCAATAACTTCAAAAAGAATAGCAAATGCTGTTGTGGTGGTTGGGGCTTTTTGTTTGTCTGGCCATTAGTTTGGAAAGCTGGGATGTATCATGAAAGCAAAATACAAGCTGTAATCATTCCTGTGTTTTAAATGTTCTTTTAATCTCAAATGTATATTATTACCTATAAACTGTAGTCTACATATCGAGGAAAAATGCACATCAAAGTAAGTTGGGGTGTTGCTTGTGTCATCCGAAGAATTTGAGTGTAATGTAAAACAAAGAAAGAGGACTTGTTTCACAAGTACATCTCTGTCAGATTGTGTTCTGGAATACTTAAGCAGAGATTGTTGTATGAAATGGATATCGTAGAAAGAATATCGTCTGTACCATCTAGATTGGAATCTGGCCATTGCAATAGCTTAACTGGTCAGGTAAGTTGGGGATCATCACTAATTTCTCTGGGTCACACCAGACAGTTTTACCTCGGCCATCTAAGTGAAGTAAATCAATGAAATGAGGCTTCCCAGAGATTCTCATTTAAGAATGTGACTGCTTACTCAGGACTTACCAGCAGAAAAAGATTCCAGGCCACAGCTAATCAGACAAGTGATTTCATTTAACGGAAATATCAAGAACTAGTTAGGAATAGATTCTTTTAGTAGGAGGCATTCATGCTTATCTGTAGATAATGTTAACGCCATTTTTCTCTTTTAGATAATGACCGACTACTGCAGTTTTCTAGATTTCAGTAAATGTGATGAATAATTGGGGGGGGATAATTAAATTCGGTACCAATTGAGAACTAGTTGTAGTGACAGATACTTTATTTCATGTTCATGCAGAAATGTTTGTGTAATAAAACTACTAAGCACATTTTCACAACTACAGAAATACCATTTCTAAGAGATCTGAAAGAAAAAAGCCCTAGTATTATGCTAAGCAATAAGCCATCATAAGTTTATTTAACTGATTGCTGCCTACAGGACTTGGATAAATTTCTAAGGACATGAAGAGCAATGAAACAGTGAAGCAGGAAAAACAGAATTCAAGAGAAAGCACATTTTGAAGAGCTCTTTTATTAGTTACAAAGATTCATATTCTAGCGTGTGTGATTTCCCCCACCCCAGCCTTTAACAACAGAAATGCTCACAAAAGCCTAATGAAAGATTCCCGTGTAAGGTGCTCCTTCCCCCACTGTGGAGTACCTTTACTTATAAAATCTGCAGAAAATACCATCACATTCCCTCCTTTCTTTTGCTAATATTGACCTTGTAAGGGGCTAGATTTTCAGTTGTTATAAATCAGCCTAACACTGATTACTACTGAGCTTTCTTGATTTGCATCAGCTAAGGCTCTAGCCTGAGTGCTATCCTCTGAGCATGAAATGAAGACAGAAGTTAGTACTAAATGAAGCTGACCCTTTCCTTTAATTTGCAGTCGGTGGAGGAGCTCCTGGAACATGAATTGCCAGGGCTGTATCATTTGTGTCCCTCAGACAATCATAGTTCAGGTCATACTGCCAGACTTCGTGGCTAAAACACAATTGGAAACCTGGGCATGTTTGTTCTCGCCCCATTTTTATATCTGGGATAAAAAATTCTCTCAGTGCCCTTGCTCAGGTGTCATGACAGTTAACGGGGAAGAGTCTGCAATGGGCAGGAGAAGTAAAAGCTTGCAATCCATCTCATGAATTGCACTTCTCCCTGGCAGACTGAATCTCTCCTGATCTTGCTCCTAACAAATCCAGTATCTTACCTCGTCTTGCAGCATTTAACGTGAGTCACTTCTAGTCTAAAAGTCAATGGAAAGAAAATGATCAGAGTGTAACCGCTGTGGTCTGTCATAAGAAGGGTTATGCTATGGAGAATACATGTGCAGGCGTTTGTGTGTGTATCCTTTAATATTGCGCAGCTAGCCAAATCTTGTCTGATGTCCTCTAAGAAATGTGAGGATCTTTTGTTGGTTTGTTGCTTCAGGTTAAGCATTTCTTGGGAGTGCTGAAACGCTTAATGCTGAGATATCTTTGTGGCTTTTCAGATCAGCGCTCTGATTGTGAAGACATGAAGGGAAAAAATGATTGGGAGGATTTGTCACCTGGTTTCATTTGAACAATTGCTTTTCCCCCTTGGTCAGATATAGGACGTAACAGGAATCACCTAAATGCAGACAGATTGCAGTAACACACATGACAGTTCTGTATTGGTTTCCATTACCTATGCTGCTCATTTCCCAAGAGGAGAGGGCAGCTAATACTGTATATTTTTTAACATAAACCAAAGGGAAGGATAAGCCAGTGCATATGAAACGATGTCTCTTTATTCTCCATATGCACCGAATTGAATTGCAATTTCCTCCTTTCATTTTCTCTCGGTTCTCTGTGTGTCAGAGACAGCCAGGTATGTTTGTAGTCCTTCACCAGCATATGATCACTGGAAGCCTATGGGTAGTGAGTGGACACACGTTGTGCAGTGACAGGGTTCTCAGGCACAGCTCTGCTAATGAATTGGCGATGCCACATAAAGGCTCGGGGCAGCCGGCCCTCCTCTGGGGAGGGGAACCTTTGCACGCTCCCATTTCAGCTTATTGCAAACCCTTTCTGCCTCTGTTGTGAGTATTTTGCACCTTTATTTAGCTGTTTTGTTAAATTTTGTCACTGTATTCATATGAATATTCTTCATCTGCGTGTCTGAGCAGCTCACAGTCAGTACTGGGGATATTCCCTTGCAATGTAGGGCATTGTTCTTTCCCTGTGCGGAGACAGAATGTGATCTTCTCCCTTCTGCTATGGTACACATCATTATCAGGTGGGGATAACAGAGCATTTGGGAAAGGTTTTGAAATGTGTAAGAAAGTAGACAGGGTCCCAGTGAAGAAGTAGGCCAGCTGTCTTCTATTGCCTGGGAAAAATCTTTCTGTCCCCTTTTCTCCTTTCCTCTCTCCCCTTTTCTCCTCTCCCCCCTCCCCCTTAATGGATTTTCTAGCTGTTTCTTTGAATAAAAAATTAATAATGGGAAAAGCTTGTAGCTGGTCCCTGGGGTAGAATAGTGGCTAAGGATGTAAAAGAATGATTTGAACAAACAGTCTCAAGAGGATAAATGAAGTGCTATAAGTATGACTTCTGTAAGTAAAGGAAAAATATATATAACCAAAAATATTTGCCTAGTTAAGCAACTTCTATAATAAAACTTAAGCCACAGTGTTAGCAGCTTGGAATAGTTTTTCAAACCCAGCCAGCCAATCTAGGAGACAATATTTAATTTTCTAAATAGACATAGGATGTGTAGATGTCCAAATCAATCACAGGAATTCCTAAGGACAAGATCTGTAGATGGCATTTGGATGCCTGGAGATGTAAATAGGCCTCTTGCAGGATTTTCAGAAGGACATAAGCAAATCAGGCAGCCAACTTGTTTTGACTTTAATAGCAGTTGCATGCCAAACTTGCTTTTCACGCCTCCTCCTTTCTGCAGGGATTTACCCTCTCTGGTGCATGGCAGTTTGAAAAGGATACTTGGAAACATAAGTCACTTTGCTTATAGGAAAGGTACCCCTGAGTTCCTAATGGCCATGCTGACAAAATGTAAACTGGAAAGCACGCTTCCATTTCTGTGATATGGGTCATGTGTAGCTGCTCGAAATACTGGCCAAACACTCGCCCTTTCTGCCAGCCCTTCCTGCCAGCCTGCCGCTCGCTCTTCCAGGCTCTGAAAGGCAATCCATAAAGCTCAACCAGTGAAGGCTGGGCTGGCTTACGTTTAACAAGCATTAAATAAGGAACTACTTTGATTTTCCTAGGCTAACACATGCTCCTATTCATAATGCATTGCTATAGAAAACTTCTACTTTAAATATAAAAAAATGAGAGGGAGCTATTTTTCTGGCTCTTGCTGCTGTATTGTACTCCGCGTTGTTACACGCTCTGGGTGGATTCTGCCTGCTCTTTATTCGAATGACCTTGCTGTCATGTTCTGGGGACCTTATCAAAGACCTTTGCCAAACTGCAATAAACCACAACCACACTCCAAACCCTGATGACTGATAATCTTGGAAGTGGCAGTTAATTGGTGAGAACAACCCTCGCGAGCCCAGAGGCAGGAGCAGGGCTCCTTCCCGAGCCCTCCTCCGCAGCACCTTGCCAGCAAGCTCTGGGCACACCAGGAGTAAGTTCCCCTCCTCTTCACTGCCCCCACTCTCTGCTTTCTTTTGTTCCTCTGTTTGTTAAGTAATTAATCTTGTTCTGCTGAGATGAAATTTTTCTATTAAAAGGAAAAAAAAACAACTTCAGTCAAAACAACATTTGGGGGAGAGGAGGAGGGAGGGGGAGAGGAGTCCTCCTCACAGTTTGTTAATTGGTTCTTTCACCTGACAGTAGTTTGTGTCAATTAACTTGATACTCGGTGAAAGTGAAATTAATCCACCTGGGTCAAAAGCAGCTATTAATTTTTAATCAAAACAAAATGCTCACTCGACAGATTTGTAGCTCCACTTAGAATAAACAAGATACGCATGAGGTGGAATGTGCCACCAGCCTCTGCTCCACGGAGATGCTCCTGAGGATAATTTCTTTCTCTCCTGCAAAGGGCAGAGGTGAGGCAAGTCAGTTGCTAATGACATTCTTCTTCCAAAGAGGCTGTTTCCCCGGTGTATGTGTACCCTTGTCCCCGTGTGTTTCACCCCTGGAAATCAAACCCTTTCCCACAGTAGGTTCGGGTGCCCTCTGTGCAGCAGGGCTGTCACAGCAACACCTGCGGAGGGATTTGGCTACAACAGCCGCCCTGCGACTGTACGCTGCGATATAGCCGGACACGCTCGTCCCCTGCCCCTGTAAGTGCACACCATCCCTCGCTCTCACTGCCTTCTGCGGTACAGCCAGACACGGTCCCGTCCCTCCCTCATCCCCGTGACACCCCGTGGTACGCCCGGGCACAGGCACACCAAACCTTACAGTGCATCCCCCGGAGAGCCCCTGCTCTCTGCCCTCTGCCAAGAAGATGACTCTTACGTTAATAGATGACTAGTCCTCTTTCTGCTTCTTCCATGAAAGGGGACAGGGAGCAGAAGGCTGTCCCAGGGTTTCTTCTATCCTGTGCGCTAAAAAATGACAGCAAAAATCTCATAGAAATTCTTTATTTTTCAAAAAAAACCATCATGCTGCAGGTGGCTGGCTAGCCATCATATTCAGGTAGATTAATCTAAAAAGTAGTCAGAAGCAAGAAGTTTGGATTTAAGCTTGCTTTTGTGTATGAGATGCATTGTGATTAGATACTATTAATGAACCGTGTCAGACCTAGCACTTACAAGTTCTCCTTTTATGCTGATGAGCTGAAGGAAGTGTAGGTGAAATAAGCTTGAGGTATGTATGGAAAAGCCTACTTCAGAATCACTGAAGGCGGTTTAAAATTCCTTTTTACTCTTCTTCTTTCTGTCTTTCAGTCTCTCCTTCCTGAATGCTTCTTCCTCTGTTAGACTCTAAGGGAATGAAGTAGGAAAACCCCCACTTTGCTACATACTGAGCGTGTAACAGCAGCTCTGGGACTGTGGCCCCAGGAGCTCTCGTAGCGCTCGGAAGAACAAATTATTTGAGGCACACAGAAGGCAATGTGGTACGTCCAACCTGGGGTGGGAGGTCCAAGGAGGACTGCGGAGTGAAATAGCTGGAGTCCCGCTGACGCCCATATTTCATGAGTGTCACAGGTGCCAGCAGAGAGGGGTAGTCTGTTTTGTACATGAGGTGCCAAGATACAGGCGCTAAGGCCAAAGGGTTTTTTTTTTTTTAAATCGCTTGACGTGTGGTTTTGCAGAAAGAATGCTCTCTTATGGGCCCCACTGGGCCTAAATCTTAAGAGTGCGAGAGTTGTCCACATCCACCAAGTCCTCTTGCAGGTGCAAGTTGCCAGGTGACATAAAATGGGACATAGTGGGACAGCAAATTCACCTGCCAGGGGCATTTGGAGAAGCTGATTATTGTTCTCCAGCCAGCACAGTACACCCCATCTGTTCAGAGATGACGGATGGAAGGTTAATAATAAACTGGGAATAAATTGTTCCTGAGAGGGTCCCGGAGGAAATTCCCATAAGAACTCTGCAGTGGGTCCACTATGGTAGGGGTTGTGCGTGGGATTTTGCTCTCCTGTGAAGCTGTGGACTTGAGCGCCGTGGTGCGTGCTGCGCGGTGTCACGGCTCACCGTGTGACCTCCCCTTGCCCAGCGCAGGAGTTGGCACACGTGCTGCCATTGCAATTAGCACGCGCTGGGAGATCTAAATGAGGAGGTGTAAGTCATACCGCACTCTGCAGTGTCTTACTCCTGTTGCAAAGCGGCTCGCTGAGACACCCACTCTCACAGCTCTTCTCTCTTTCTCATTACTTTATAGACAATAAAAGCAAAATATTACCTGTTGGTTGTCAAGGTATCAAACCTTAGAGGGGATTTTTTTCCCCTCTTTTTTTTTTCCCCAAGTGGTATCATGTCTTGGGATTTTTAGACACTAATTGGATTTTTTTTTTTTTTAACGAATATTATTTTTTGCAAATATTATTTTATGAGGTGAGTATGTCTGCATACCTGAGTGCTGTGGGCAATTTATACCTGCACAACTTAGCACCTGCTCTTGCACTGATCTGGCCAAATGGATCAGAACAGTGCATCTGTCTGAAGCAGTGTATTAACCGATAGTATATAGCACTCCTTGGTGCACTGGCAGCGTGATCTAATACGTGACACTGCGCTTTCACGTGTTTCTCTTTCCAATATTGTAATTAAAGTAAATCACACCTATGTGTTAGAGTTAATACATATTTTTCTTACACATGCTCAAGGACATAAAATGGTTGCTAGTTCTTCCTTCTCTTCTAGCTAAGTCTGGTCCACTTAGCTGCCAGGTTTGCCTAGAAAATGTATAACCTGGATTATTGTTAGGATTTTAACAGGAAAGAATATATTCTTCCATGACAGGGAAAGGCGAGTGAGTGAAAAACGAGTGACAGACTCCTCCAACAGGCAATGTCTCATGTGCAGAGGATATTAACAGGCAACAGTGAGACAAGGATCTAGTTCAGGGCATGGAGGGGCTGTGTCTGTTATACATTAGGAGTAATAATAGTAGAACTAATAATAATAACTTTATACAGGCAGACCAATTAGCTGGAACTTGCCACAACCCTTGATGTTCTTGTGGAAGGTGCTGCAACACCTATAGTAAGCATAAACCGCCTGGCCCTAATTAACTCCTAATTCAATCGAGGAGGTTTTCAGCAGCACAGCAACCATAAGGCTCAAGCTGGGATAGCCCGTGTGTGCTTCATCCAAAGGGAAGCTGCCAGGTGGTGGGTTATCGGCACCGTGTCCTGGAGCATCCCCGGCTTCTTCTGCCTCACCAGCGTTGTGAGGGAACCGTCTCAGCTGGTGTGTTTGTGCGGCACATAAGGTAGCAAACCTCGGAGGGTGCCGTGCGCCTTTCTCTGTGTTACTGTACTTTAGTCATTCCTTGTTCTTATCTTTTTTTTTTTTTTCCTTTTTAATAATTTCTGGAGCAAAGTGTGAGGTTGGTAAACATTGTGACACTCTGACAAGTGGAAGCTTACATTTCTGATGATTTATTTGCATATCTTGTAAATAGGTAATCTTTTTTTTTCCCCTTTCAATGTGATGTGATTTAGTTGCAGAGAGATTAGGGAGCTTATCTGAACTCATAGAGGAAGTTTGGTGTTCTGAGGCTTAAACCTTCGTAATCAGAAATGTTACTTCCTCATGTCTCTCCCTCGGCTTATAAGCAACAGCAGAGCCTTGCAACAGCAGCATCGAGCACTCAACCCAATAATAACTATCCATACAAGAAGTCCGTACCCCGATGTAGTAATATCTGTAATGACTTAGATACAGGGTATAGCTGGGGATTAATGACTAACTGGCATTAATGGGCCTCAGATCATCAACCGCTTCTCTGTTGGTCATTAATCCCCAGGAAATAGTCTGTGCTGAAACTACTATGGCTTAATTAGAACATGGTTGGCAAGTTGCAGTACAGCACCGTCTGTGGCTTTTGGGGGAATGAAAGGAATAAAACGTCCTTAGGAACCAGTTGAGTGTGAGATGGGTCTTCCGCCATGTACAGGATGTATGCGTGTGTCCAGAGACAGACTGCATCCTCAGGGCAGGGCTTGATGGTGGGTTAGTCGGACTCTGTCTCTTTATCCTATGTCTTGGGCTCTATTTTTGTAGCTCAGCACAGCCTTTGTTTCATTTCAAGGCAGACAATTCCACATTCCTTTACAGCTGCTGGTAAGGTCTAAATGACAGTGAACTGTATTTTGTCAGAGATGGTAGAAGTGTACTTTTTAATGGGAAATACCAGTTTTAAGTCTGTCTTCACCACCTCGTTTACCATGGTGCAAAAGCATGGACTCTCCCCTTTTTCCACATTTCATGTTTATTCATTCCATTTTTGTTGCTAGTCTAGAGCCGTAAGGGAAATACATTTCACCTGTAGTTTTCTGAAAAGAATGAAGGGGATTCAGTCCTTTCCTAGCTTGGATAAAGAGCACGTCCATGCGATCCTCCTTTACTCTTAAGAAATGGAAAAGAGAACTCTTCCTTTACATTCCAGAAGTCTTTAACCACTGTTCAAGCCCCAGTTTCAAGAAGATACTGAGTCATTCTGCCTCAGCCAGATCAGTAGCAATATTAATCATTCGTCATGTCCCCAAACAGCATAAGCATAGTGGTACATCCTAGAAACCCGATCCAAAGCCCATGAAATCTTTCTGAGGTTTTCAGTGGTTTTGGATCAGGACAGAGAAGAACCTGGATACCACAAATAAAGCGCCATAGTTTCTACCACTCTCTGCTGGGTATGAGATTTGCGCTGTCCGTGAGATCTGTTGAAATTACAATCACTCTTCCCAACCTCAGGCTGATCTTTTGTTTTAATGTAGTTTGACGGCCTAGGTATGCAGGCCTGTACTTCTCTGCTTTTCATTATCCATGAGTAGCATTTAATGCCAAAACAGAGGGGGGAAGACAAGCTTTTTCCACAGTCTTATGTGAAATACTTAACATTTAGATGTCTTTAGAATATACTACACACACATTCCACTTTTATAAGACCAATATAACACTTTCAAAAGTTTTATGAATTCCAGGATGTAACCAGAGTACTTGTTAGCCTGTTTTGAATAAGCCATAACGGCTTGGCCCCGAAGCTGCATAGTTAGCAAATCCCTGCTCTGTTTATGAGCAGTAGTTTTGACCAGGTCGTTGCGAATGGAGCATGATCAAACTCCACAGAGTCTCTCCACGGGTATGGCTGCCCAGTTCTACCTAGTTAAAATTTTAGGAGCAGTAAATGGGGAGATCATGAGTATGAGGTGATATTTTAATCTATATTTCCAGGCTCCTTGAATCCTGCATCACCAGTTGTTCTCTAAATGCTTTCCATAAGAGTGCAACCACGCAGCTGCCAGGACAGCAACAAGTTGGAACCTGCATCGCATATCTATGGCAGGAGGTTATGGAAAGGGATCACAGGACAGTCTAATACTGCCTTCCATGCTGGCGTCCACACGTGCTGCGACACTGCTAGAAATTATAATGCGATTTGAGAGCTGCACATATGATGGTGGTGACATCTCTTGTGTGGCACACGTGGAGTTTTATTTAAAGATTTCTGGGCCCCAAGGAAAAAGAAATGTGTAGAGCTGGGGTGAAAGGTTGACGATTTACTGTGTAAAACACAAGTCAGGACAAGGTAACCAGAGGTTACTTGCTTTATTTCGTGCATCTCACACTGTTGTTGGAGGAACTGCACAAGCTCTATACATGTTTCGTTTGAAAGTTTGATTGGGGTGATGGTATGCAACACCCTATTGCAGTAGAATGCGGAGGTGTATTTATAAATCATAGTTACTTTTCAGGAAATATTTAGCATTTTATCAAAATCCTTAAGACTAAACTTCATCTGTTGAAAATTGCCTCGTGCTGTAACTTTTTCACTGAGAATTTGAGTCCATTATCTAATCAGACTATTAAGCAGTTGGTAGATATGAATTTAATGTCTGTAATATTACTTTTAATTTTCAATGAAAAGGACCAGTAGCAGATGCTGCAGTGCAGAATTTCACAAAATGTTCACTCCTCTTGTGCAGCTTCCACAGTTCTAGTATTTAAACCAAAGTATGGCGCTTTTGTCATCTAAGGGCAAGTGTATGGTTGAAGCTCTTTCAGTGTAGAGGGCCAGCAAAGAACCTAAGCAGCACTTAAATGTTCTTTCCACCATAGTTCAGAGGTTGAATCTGTATTTAAATAATGTGCAGGCTGTATGCTGCTCCTGTGGCACCGAGGAGAAATCCATCCAAACAGAAATATTCTGTAAATGGCTTGTTGACAACTTTATTCCTTCCTGCCTCCTGGCCTGTGGAATAGTCTTTATTTCATTCAGCTTCTTTCTTTCATGTCTTGCCATCCATGTCTTCATTAGAGTTAAGAGGACGAAATTCAATGCTATTTTGCTTTGAGTCAATCAGGTCTTTGGACGTTTTGTCTTCTTACTTCTGAGATGTGGCACTAAGGGTGTTAGATAGGGAATCCCAGTCCTCTTCTCCCAGATGCTTTCTTACGTAATACTAATATTGCTGGAGACTCAGCCTGCTTGGCGGTGTTTTCCTCCAGCTGAGTACATCCTTTAGCAATCTGATCATTTCAGTAGAGCATCTTGAGGCTTGCAGTCTGGGACTTTGATTGATTCCTGGTATTTGGGGTGGGCTGCAATTATGAGACAAGAACCAACCTGATAAATGGTCGATCTGGTTATCATTGCATCGGGCGCTCCCTGTAGCTCATGTTTAGGAGCAGTGAACTGTAATGATGTAGCCTGTAGATCACAAGGCCCCCAGATCATTACACTCAGATCTATATTTGACCAGCTAGAGCACCGTGTCCTAGCTAGCAATAGAAAGCATTTTGTTTAATCCATTTATATTGATGTAGCCAGAAGAATAAAGCACCTACAAGTACCCTGAGATTATTTGATATTCTAGAAGCAGCCTCTTTCACAAATTTATTTATGTTTCAGTCACACAGAAGTGGATCCTAGCTGGGAGACAGAATTCTGTTACCAAGAATAATGTCTAAATTTCTAGTGAAGGAGATTCTGTTTTTTGCAAGCTCTTTGGGATGAGTTCTACAATAACCTTGGATTGGCTATAGCAGAATAGGAGTAGAGATTCAAACACTGCCAATACTAATCAATGTAAAAATGGTGTTTTCTTTTTTCTTTTTTTTTTTTTTAACTGTATATAATCAACAGCTCCTTGCATTAAACTCTCTGATTTGAGAGAATCTGTGTAGATTTTTAACATGCCTCAACTTTAGCATTGCTGGCACATTATGATGTTGTATTTCATTAGCTAATGTCCTACTTTTTTCTTTATCACTTCCTCAACAATGATACCAACCTATTATAAGAATGATAAGAAAAGCAGAAATAAAAAAATAAGTCTTCTAAAAATGTCTTCAGATCAAATAAAAAGGGAAGGCATTAACTATGGAAGATAAAGAATGCTTCCTTTTTGAATACTGGGTGTTTGGGGCACGTGTCATCTTTTTGTTCGGTTTGTGAAGCAGCTAATGTAATAAGAGTCCTTATCCATAGACAGGGTTCACATGTCCAATCACAGTATAAAGAACAGATAGTAGAAGTAATATGGCATTTAGGATCTAAGTAGCTGTTGTGCTCTGACAGATCTCTCAACCTTCTCAGAGTGCCATTTGGATTGGATTTAGTATAAATGCAGCGATGCACGTGTGGGACGTCTTATGATATTCAGGAGTCACATACTTCTGTTGTTATCGTTAAAAACAAATAGATAATAAAATCTAAGTGGGAAAACAATAATTTTTATTTGATTGGGATTTTCCTTTTAAATACCTGTATTTCATTCCTAGACATACCTTTGGCATAGTTTGGTAAAGGTAAGGAATTTACATCAAGGCTCCTAATCTCCATTCCCTCACCCTTCCTCCCTGAGAAAATCTCCCAATAAATACAAAATCAAAACCCCCAAACCCTTTGCTGTGTAGCTCCCAGTGTCTAAAAAGAAGCAATTGTATCATAAGGAATGAGATTCTAAAAGAAAACAGTGCAATAACTCTTCCCTAACTCAGTTCACTTCTTCAGCCACTGTCAATTACTCATATGAAAACCAATTTTAAGTGTATTCTTCAAGGTTAAATTCCCCCGAAGCTGGTGGACTGCTGCCAGGGGCTGTGAACCCTTCATGCAGGTCACCCGGTATCTGAATCTTCTGTTGCAAATCACTGCTCTCCCCATTACTCCTTTGGCATGTACCTGATTTGGTTGACATTTCCATAATTAATTTATAACAGCAATAACCCTGAGATAAGCCTATTTATAGATTTGTGCAAGCAGTATAAGACTATAGATAAAATCTTGGTTCATTAACATATTTAAAGTACTTGGGAGACTTTTGCCTGATAGTGTAGTTGGTGTGATTATCAAATTATACGACGAAAAGCTCAAGTGTTTAATGTGCATTCAGTGCCTGTACGATGGTTTCCACTTGAGATCACAAGGGTAATTCAGGGTACGGAGATGCCGTCCTATCTGTTGACCCAAGTAGTTCCGTATACTGCCATGCATTGTATAGTTTGCAAAGGCACTTTCTCTTTTTCAGGTATTTCCTTTCAGACAGTTTATAAATTCTTTGCATCCAATTCTCTGCAGTTATTTCTCTCCTTCTGTCATTGACATCAGTGCAAAGTCAAGGGTAAAATAGTGCCAAATCGGAAATAGACTCATTCAGCTCTCCCGAGTGTAAAAGTTATTTTATGGTTTGCATGCAAGAAAGAATTTGATTGTATGCATCTTATCTCTAAATCATCTACAATATCTAATGTTTTTTTGTAACACAGAATGGGATTGTCTTTCCAAAAGTCACAGAGAATCTGCATATGAAAGAATGGTTTATCTCTGTCTACGCTGTGCATATGGCAACTTCCAAGAGTACACAAGTAGCCTGAATTAGACAGAACAAATAAAGGCTGTGGCAACGGCACGGAAATTATGGGCAGTGAAAAAAATACTCAGTTTATGAGTTAAGATAAAGAATAGAGAGGGCAAAATAAGTGAGGTGAGTGTTGCCTTTTTAAAAATGCGACACAATTTCTGTCATGGCTCAATACTGAAATACACCCTGATGAGTTCCTCCTGACAAAGACATTCCTAAGATATTTTATCACAAACAAAAGCCTTGCAAGAAGAGTTCAGTTTCTCAAGAGGCTGTACTGCAATGGAGATAAGAGCGCCTTGCATCTTCCTGGGTGAGGAGCGGGCTGGTGCCTCTTGACTGGTTGCACTCGATGCTACTGATACTGTAGGATGTGCTCTCCGTGATTGATGGAGAGTCATCTTTTGTCCATCTGCACAGGTAATTGCAAATCTGCAGTTGGCTGTGCAGCAGAGTTGTGCTTGTTACAGACCTTAAGATATTTAATTTGTAAACACTTAATAAAGCATAGCCTACAGTAGCTTGGCTAGTCTTATCTGTCAACCAAATCAAAATCAATATGTCCCTGGGGTATAAGCTATGATTGTCTGGGCTGCGGAGTCTAATAGGATTAAGTGTTTGGGACCCTATCTAACATTACAGTCCACAATCCTAGTTAGAGAAAGTTAAAGACCAGCTTGCCACTGTAGCAGGCATGATTGCTTAGGGGTCTGAAAAATCATTAAAGCTTGTCCTCTTAAACGTTGATTGTTCCCTAGTGATTTATTGACAAAACACAAAAAGTGCTCTATACTGCACTCTAATTATATGTATGAGGCTAGGAAATCTCATGGGAAATTAAATAAAATTTACAGCTTGATGGTTTTATGCTCTTGGGAGACATACCTTCTTAATAAGATCTTATAGCTGGGAATATTTATGAGGTTAAAATCTGTGGGCCTGAGCAAAGACCTAACCTTCTCAAAAGGAGGGGCCCTTCGTTTTTTTCTTTCAGTAAATAATTTCAGTGAAAAGCAAGGTATGCAGAAATTATAATAAGGGGATAGAGTGTGAATTAGCAAGTCAGTATTTTCAACACCTGTCAATAGGTGGTACTTCAGAGGCAGAGAATGAAATGGAGCAGCTGCATGCCCTTTCTGACAGCATGAAATTGGTGCGGGTCCGTTTGCAGCCAGTTGTCTATGACATTCTGGAGGTGGCCTTGTGAGCCCACCCAGAAGCTGTGAAGCCAACTAACTATGGGCAGTCTGAGGCTTTCTGGCTGGGAAAGTTGTGAAAGTGGTTTATAGATGTGTACATGTATACTGCTATGTATGGTTTTCTCCTGTGAGTAAAATAATTCCAAATACAGAAAGACTCCAGACTCATTAGGCCCCAACCTGCAGATCTGCAGCCTGAGCCGTTCTTAATGAAACTTGGGAGCCCAAAGCCCTTGGGCATGTGTAAAATACCGTCTTGGTATTTGGGAATGGTCAGATATTTCTTGTGCTCAACTTATGGTATCGGACACTGTTTTTAATTGTTACTTCATATCCGAATGGGGCTAAGTGAGAGGAGGACATCGGTATGGCGGTAATAGTGTCACCAAACTCCCTCATACATGGATACTAAATTTGTACAGATTTAGCTGTACACATAATTGAAATGTGTCCTCTTCTCACGTGGTAGACCAATTATGGGATAACACAATTAGAATCAAAGGTGGTAACAAAATTGGTCAAAAATCCCTTGTGAAGTTTTGAATCTTTTATTAAGTGGGACCCTTTGGAAGTTGGCCTAGTAGTAAAAACAAGAACACTTTCCTAGTGACTCTTCAATGTAAAGGATAATTAATATAAAGGACAATTCTCTCTAGGCCCTGAAGCAGTTTTTGATTAAGGCACTTAACTGGGACTTTGGAGAATTAGGTGCACCACTTGATTTTGATGTAGAGCAGCTTTGTCATATTGGGCGAAGAATCGCATCTCTCCGTGCCTCAGTTTCCATTTACAGACAGGATTGTGGTGCTTCTTTATCTCTCTTTTCTGTTCATACCGTACTCTGTTTGAGGCAAGGACGATATGCCAGGCTCCAGCACGCTGGCTCTCAGCAGGGGACTCTATCTGTTATTGTTGTCACAGCCACAACATGGGGGTTATCCTTTATCTCTGTAACTTCTGAATGTGTGCAGTGATAACTCTCACCAACTTTTCCCCGTCGTCATCCTCCTCTTGTTCCACAATGAAAACGGAAACAGCTTAATTAGAATATGTTTGACAGGGATCTGCAAAGAAAAGATGCGTGCTCTCCTGGCTGCAAAAGTCGATTGTGATTCTGTTGTTAATTAAAAAAAAAATATCTTTCCTGCTACCCTTTTGTGCCTTATGTTTAAAAAGGCCAGGGGAGGACAGAGCGGGGAGAGGAAGCGTGTCGCCTCCCCTCCTGTCTGAGAGATAGTGCCTGGTAATCCATGCTCTGGCCTCTGGTTTCTCATCTCACGTAGCTGGTACAAATCAAAGGTAGTGCCATTAAAATGCATGAAAATAACTTTGATGCAAAATACCTTGACGTTAAATGTAAGGAGAATAAGCCTCTGTATACTAGCTACTACTTCCCCCAAATCCTTCTGAATTCAGCAGGGCGTGTGAATCAGATTTGTGTTCCTATAAGGCTGCCTTTTCACGTAGTACTTCCAAGCATTTATCGAGCAGACTTACCTAATTTTTTTATCCCCCTGCCCCACACTCCTCCTCCCCACATGCACATACCTTATTTTTGCCCTTCTGCGCACAATGAAATGTCTGATCAGTTCAGCGAGAGCTTAGACAGCCTGTGCCTGGGATGAAGGAGAAATTTATTAGTGAAAGACAAGACTCCCTGATAATCAGGGAGTATTGAAATCCCTGATTTAATTTGAATACGGTACGGAGCATGTCTCTTCCTGCCTTCATTACTGGAAAGTCTGTGCCTGATAATGTATCTTTTTACTTAAGATATTATGCTGGGGAAAAAATGCTTGATGGGCCACTCTAGCAGAGGTGAAAAGGTTTTGGTATGTTTTAATAAAGATGGATATCACTAAGAATGTTTGAAATATGTGGAAGTAAGATTTGTTACAAGTTGCAAATCAAAGCCTAAAAATGTCACTTATCTCCTAATGATACTTCTACACAGATTATTAATTTCATTTTAGGAGACCAATGAATGTTACATTTTTATGACATTGATTAAATGTCTCACTGCCATCCCCCCATCCATCCTTTTCGTTTTCAAAAATCCATATCCGACTTTAACAAAACCCAGCTCATAAATTTGTGTTTTACTGCTCACCAAAGCAGAGTTGGATAGCAATCCGCCTGCTGACTTTGTATTTGCACTCCTCTTATCTCAAAGAATCACTGGTCTGGCTTTCTTTTTTCCCTATACGAACAGTATTTCAGATGTGAAACATGTTTTTCAATATTTGCTCGCTATCTAACATCTAGCAATGTGTTTTGGCGTAGACAGCAGGGCTAGCTCCAGCAGGACTTTCCAAAAGGGGCACAGGAGGTGCTGCTCAGTGACTCGAGGAAAAGATCTTGAAGAGAAAGGTTTAGGTTGCTCCTGCATCTCCCTGTGGGAGCTGCACCTCCAGCTCTGCATAAAAATCCCTCCCTTCACTGATGGATTTGCCTCTTTCCTCTATGTGCGTTGGCTGACATTTAGGCAAATTCCATAAGGTGCCAGACCTATAAAGACATTTATTACATTTTTGTTCTCCTGCAGACTCACTCTTGCAATGGCGCTTGAAGTTGTGTGAGGGAGAGGGACAGAAACTTCCCATCCCTTCCCTCACTCCTTCCCCGTCCCTTCTCCCGTCTGCGTGACAGCGCTGCCGCTGGCCTCACCACTGCCCTGTTTGTAGTCTTGTCATCTCAGATGGGTAAAAAAAAATGACAAGGAAAATAAATTAAGCTCCAGTGAGAAGGGAGAGTCTTCTCTTAACTGTCCCTAACTTCTAGTATGCAGTAGGGTTTGATATCTTGAATGCTGTTGCGCCGCTGGGAACAAAGTTAAATTAGCAACAGTTCACATCCAATACACAAAATCTAAAGAGAGCAGCGATGTTCAAAGAGTGTCTAATTGATATTGATTTTAACCTGCTTGTCTTAAATGTTGCTTCTCTCTCTGAAGTAAGTTACTCAGCTGCCGGGCTCTGTGTCCCTCAGGGCTGGGTGCCAGCGGGGGCTGTGGTGCTGGGCCACCCCTCCGAGCAGGGCAGCCGCAGCTGGAGGTGGAGGTAGGTGGAGGTTTGTCTCACGAGGGCTCACCCTCTGATTTTCTTAGGGTGCCATCTTCGTTGGGAGTGATCACAGCTTTGGGCATGTTAGATACTATCCAGCCTCGGCTGCTGTTGCAAAAGGAACCCAGTGCCAAGTCCCACAACTGGCAAATGGACCCGGACAGTCCAACCAAATCACCTCCCTGGTGGATGCCTCCCTTGGAGGTGTTGCCTTTAGCGACAGCCCAAATAATCTGAAGTGGTTGGCGCTAAGCAGCTCCCGTGTGAACCCACAGGCCGGGCCATAGGAAAGGGCCAAGCGTGCTGAGCCCTCTGTCAGCCCCGTGGCCAGCCGAGGTCCTCGGGGCTGTCCTGACGTCCCCCAGCTCGGTGCCGGCAGCGCCTGCGGGGAGAGGCTTTCTGCCGGCGGGGAGGACGTGGCAGCACGCACTGTCTCCGTGGTCCCTTTTCCCCTCCTCCCTCTTCCCTCACGTCGCACACTCAGAGACATGGGATGTTTCATAAAGAAAAAATATGGCGTGTTTACAGAGAGAAATTTCAAGAAGTGTTAATTTAATATGCTAAAGTGTTCCCTTCAGCATTTTACCTTTGTTGTTGTTTTCACAAAACAGCCAAGACTAAATAATGAGCCCAGAGCTGTGCCCTTTGGTAGTGTGATACCTCATTACCCACGAGCGGCCTCCATCTGCCCTCATGGCTGCACAGGGAGCCATTACGATTATGATGGAAATCTCAGAAGCCATTACCAAGATGCAACAGAGGGCCTACTGCAGACAGCCTAATGGACTAATTTGTAATTGGGAGAGGGAAATGACTTAGCGAGCTCAGGCTTGGTTTTGATGAGTGTGGAAGTGCGCATGCTAAATGTGATAAATGAACAGGAATGCTTGTTTGCGCAGTGGGTTTTACAAGGCCCTCAATCTCTCCTGGGGATTGGAGGCGTGCTGACAAGTCTTGAGAAGCGAGGAGGAAAGGGCTCAGGGGAGGCGAGGAAGATGCAAAGAGAGTAGCTAAGGATAAATCGGTGAGGAAAACTAATGGCAATAAAAACCCAAGGAAATGGCTGTGTCTGCCAGGAAAGCAGTAATTAGGATGCTTTTTGCGTGCATATCTTTAGCCATTAAAATCGAAAATGAGAGTGCACCGTGGCATTTGCTAAGTTAAAAAAGAAGAAAAGAAAATCCCACATAGAATAAAAGGCACGCGGTGTTTTAAAACTGCAGCTTCTATCAAAAAGCACAGCCGGGCTTGTGATCAAGCCCATTTGTTTAGCGCGGAGCGGTTAGATACCACTGGTGTGACAGATGAAGGGATTCCTCCACTGGTGATCTTTCCCAAAGCTGTGCCTTAAGAGAGAGGTTTGACTGCTGCCGCCGCGCGGTGCGAACGTCCTGCGGTGCCTCTGTGCCAGCGGCGGTGCAACACACAAAGTTAGAGAGAGGTTCAAGCCTGACTGTCCCCAAGCAGATCAGAGGAGATCATGGAGGCCGTCCCTCTCCCAGCACCATGGAATCCGGTTCTGGGTTGTGACCGAGCTGTGTGGAGACCTAGGTTGCGTTGGTTTGAGTTTTGCACTCTGTGGGAGACATCATGGATCTACATCTCCTGGGGTCTCTCCTTCAAAATGGGTTTTGTCTGGAAGAACCTCTGGGTTTTTTTGTGCTCAGCGTCTTACAGTGCCGCCACACAATGGTGCCTGCATTGCCTTGAGTTTCATGTAGGCTCTCTGAATCGTAAGGGTTGCCTCGAATAGCGCGTGTACGTAGACTCAGGCTGCATGTGGCCTGGATGTTTGCTTTCCTCCTGTGGTTTCAGTTCACACCAGGCCAGGATTCACACCAGTTGTTCTTAGGTGAGTTTTGTGAGGCTCCTCAGCACCTTTTGCTGTGATTAGAGTTCATTTCTCTCTGTTTTAACATTCTTTGCCTATTTGAGGCATGTAATGGAGGAGAGAGGTGTGAGCACCTCTGTGTGGCAGTGCTTTGAGAGTGTGGCACTCATTTCCTTCCCAGGGGATGGCCCTCGGCCATTCAAGCCTTTACAAATCACCACCACCATTTAAATATACGTAATGTGCATAGATAACCAAAGGAGCTGCAAAGTAAAAGTAGATGGGTAAGAAACATCCAATAAAGAAACACGTATGTGGTGGAAATACCCTATGCCAAGTCCAGCGATACGATTTTATGTGTTGTTTTTCAGCTGCTGAGAGAAGTCCCAGAATCCCTCAGACTCGCTGGACATTGCAGTGCATCTAATGAATGCATTACAATAACTTTTGCATTTTTAGTCAAATTGCACGAGTTTGTTTTTTTTTTTTTCCCCTTCCCGTTCTCTTCTGTTTTCTCCTTGAGAACATGTAATGTAACATTATTGCTAGACAAGGAATCATTTATGGCATAAAGTTGCCTTGCTTTAAGACACTAAAGGTACAAACCGTTATCCGTTATGAGCTATAGACTTTTTCAGTTTACATACATTTATCATATTGAAGGGCAGATAATAGGCTGCCATTGTTTCTGGCACACAGAATATAAATACAGCTAACTGCCATTCAGCGGGCCAAATTTCTGTATTTATTTATTTGTTTGTTGTGTTTGTTTATTTTTTATTCTTGTTTGCAGACTAAATAGGATGCAATGGGGAAAAACAAGAGCAGAACTTTTGTTCCTCCAGCCTGTAAATACCGCGGTGCTCTCATGGAGCAAGGGCAGGGTTTATGAATGTTTGCATTTGTGGCTGATCGCTCATAATGTGAATAGTGTGTTTTGACGAGGGTGGCAGCATGTGACTCCAGAGTGCTATTCGTGACTTTCTGACCCTAAGCAAATCATTTAATCTCTGAATATCTCTTGACAGAGTTTACAGTTCCATCTGTAAATAGGGTATGTTAACATTGTCCTGCTTGGAAGTCTGTCATGAGGCTTTAATTCATCAATATTTGTGAAACGCTTTGAGCCGCCATATAAATACAAGTCATTAATATACCTTATCTAAAAATCTATTTAGGTTCAGTCGTAATACAGATGTGTTCTAGATAACTTTGTTCTGTTGCTAACGATCTTAAAAAATCATTCCAAAAAGAGTTTATGAAAAGGTCTACTAAAATTGAGTGCATCTTAAAAAGAAAATTTAAATCTCCTTAATGTTTTGACTGCGCTCATAAATGAGGAATGTTGTTTTTCAATAATTCATACCAGATCTGTGGACACACAATCCCATGCTTTTGTATTAACCAGAGCGCCCAATATGGAATGTACACCAGTTTCAGGGCTTTTTGCTGGCCTGACGCAACCTGCAAGAGGACAAATAATGTCCTTTGACTTTGAAGACTAAAGTAAAAGAAATTACTTTCTTCACACCTGCACTCTGCTTTAAATCAGTGGGACGTTGTGCTTGAATAAGGCCCCAAAGATGGAGCCTTTAGGGAACAGTAATGGAAACTTGCTCCCTCCCTGTGCTTTACCTGTGATTATTGCCACTTGTTCCTTGTTGTCCCCACGTCACTCCCTGGCTTTTCTTCTCCACAAAGTCAGCCCAGAGGCTGCAAGAGTACGCTACTCTCTTGGATATGGGGCATAGGTTTCATAAAAGCCGTATTATTGGGGCCTTTATCTATAAAGTCTTCAGTTCCCAAAGCCTCTTCTTTAATGCTCCAGCTATGCTGTGCCTAACACTACAAAACCTCTGATGAATATTAAAAAATATTGTTAAAAATAAAAATGGAAAATAGTTGATTGATTGAAATATATGAAGTATATGGAAGCCTGAAAGTTAGATGTAGCCAACAGTATTCGACCTCATAATTAAATTACTTGTAAATCTGTATGGATATATTAATGCCTTTACTATCTGTTTTCAAAAGATTCAGAGCGTTCCAGAAAATAATATTTATGTGAGTTAACTTTTTGTCATTGAGTGGATACTTTTGACTGGAACTGCCAGGCAAAAGGGCTGTCTTCCGAGAGCTCTGAGGAGATGGTGCATATGGGAAAAGCCCTCAGACACTGCATGTCATTCTTTCACTCACCCTTCCCCTTCCCCATGACTTCATCTTTCCCTTTTTTTCTGCTTTCCTTCTTTCTTGTCCTCTAGAACAGGCTGGCAGCCACCAGTGAACTAGAACCGCTGTGTTACCGATGCATGACCAACTATTTCCATCTCTCTCCTAACAAGTGGAAACCGAGAACGGTACCATACGGTTCTTCATTCAGTGTAAATCTGCAAAATCCTAATGAGCTTAATGATACTATATTGATTTATACCAAATAAGAAATTAGTCTCTCATTGTTGCAGACTACACGAAAGCATGAAAACATCCTTTTTACTAGTCTCTTCTTCACATATGTGTCTGTTGGCATTTTCCCCTTTGCATTTATTCTGCATTTTAGTACAAGTGTCACTCCAAGACCCTTGTTAGTGATGTGGAGATTTGTCTTGGCCCGTTTCCACTGTGACACCTAAGAAAGAGTCATTTCGAGGCGCTGACCTGTCCCGTGTTATTTCATATGTGTGAAACATCAACATTTTTACTCCTTTGGTGTTTCCTCAGAACACAGAGGTACATAAATGGTTGGAGTCTTTAATAAATAGACATGTGTGGGTGCTGTTTTTATTGGTAGGATGCCGGTGCGGTAACAAAAGCATCACAGTTGTACAAGGCACCTGGGAGCAAGTAAGGGAGAAGGAAAGGAACTGCGCAGTATAAAGCAGTCTTTTCTCTCGTAAATAGCTGGCTGAAAAATAACTCTGGGAAATAGAAAAGTATGACAGTGCAAGCGTGTATGTGTGTGCAGACGTGTGTATGAGTGACGGTAGGTCCAGCAGAAAACTGGCTTTGAGCCCTAAATGCTAAACTACCTGAAGTGGAGAGGTTATAGTTTATTCCCAGCTCTGCGTGCTGGGCCCCGCAGCGCAGCGGCAGCAGCGCGTCGTGCGCGGGAGGGAGCGAGAGGCTGCGAGGCTGAGGCCGAGGGGCAGCGCTGGCGCCGGTGGCTGGAGAGGAGGAGGTGCTGGGTGACCTGTAAATGATGTACCTCTCCTGGTGGCATGCTGGCGGGGAGCCTGGCCGGAGGAAAGGGCTTGTAGCAGTGTTGAAGTGACTTTTGGAGAGAGAGCTGGCAAAACGTCTGTGTATGGATAATAAACGGACTGAAAGGGTAGCACGTAGAGGAAGTCTCTTCTGCAGATACCTCGTATGCAGGCTGGAGGAGGAAGGGAAGGAATGTACATTTTTAATGACTGCAAATGGGATAGATCTCAATGTTACATTTCTTTTGTAAGTCAGCAACTCATTCCCCTGTGTTGGGGCATTTCTTCCACGCAGAAATAACGAAAGGAAAACTTGGGTTGTTACCACGCTTTCCTGAGTTAGCACGTTCTAGAATTGTTTTCCACGTTGTGATCTGGTCTCGTTGCAGTTAATAGCTTCAGATGTGGATTACAAACCTCAAAGTTTTGCGGTGTCTACTGAATGTAGGTGATATGCATATATTTTCCTTTTTTACTGACTTGGACATTTTGGTACATCCAGGAATTGGAATAGCAGACAGTTCCTTTAAATGAGAAGGGGAAATGTGAGGTGTGTAGGAGAGGGAGGGCCTAATTTTAAGTGCTAGTCAACTGCAACCACTGATAATCTGGAGCCTGTTCAAACCCATTTAGAGAACCGTTGAATTTTTAAGTGCCTTTTGATTCTCTCTTTCATTTATTTTAACTGATCTGCAGGGATTAGGAGCTTGGTAGGGGAACACCATAATGCTTGCCAAAATGTGTGAATAATTAGAACGCCAACGATGTGTGCCAGATAGGAGGGGAGTATTCACACTTCTGATTAGATTCACTGAAATACTGTTGTAAATCATGGCTGCCAAGGTAACTTAGAGCTGTGTTAAGTTTCTGCTGCCACAGGAGCCAGCTGTGGTGCAGCAGAGGATCTGTCTGCCTCCAGCCGTAGGTGGGGACATTTTGAGTAGATGATTTATTTTGCTGTGAAGGAGGAAGGGCAGAGATTGGAAGGTGTGGTGTCACACAGGTTGTGCAAACAAGCTTTGGATGCTAACACCTATATGCTTATGACTGAAAGCCGGGTGAATGGAGGACAGGTTGCCGTTCAAAATCTATAGATTCACCAGCATTATCGCAATCTTTGCATTTCTCAGATCAGACTTTTGACAAATGTCAGTAGTAGGTGCAATGGCCTAGGAAAAAAAAAAGTGATAGGGTTTATCTGGCATCCCTTTTCCTAATCCATAACCCTCAAGGAGTTGCAAGGAAGAACAACCCCTCCCTGATGCTCTGCAGCATTCCTGCATACAGTCAAAGTGCAGTTTGCCGTCCTGGTCCTGCCTCTCCGCTGCCCTGTTCACCCAAGGGCTGCCTGGATTGGCTGGTGGCCACCAGATTGCAATACTCAGCAGGTATTTTACAGGCATATTATATTATTTATGCAGAAAGTTGATTAAACTCCCAGATATCATCTTTTTAAAAAAATATATATAACTTGTTCATAATTGTGCCTTTCCTTTCATGTGATTCCATTTCCACACGTTTGGTCCCAAAGGCAACATGCATCAGTGTCAAAAGGAGAAAATGGGAGTCTCTGTTCTCAAATGAGGGGCTGAGTGAGTGCTAGAGCTCACTGGAGCATTAAATCACACCTACACGCAGTTCCACTTGCCCCTGCGATCTTAACAACTGCTGCACTTGCCAAGGAGAGAAAGCACACCTCAAAGTTAACGGATAGAAATTCCATCTGAATGCAGCATGCCCAGGACAGCAGCTCATACAGTCTTGTTGCCCTTGGACTTTCTGGTTTGGGAGACGGTGCAGGGCATGTCTGTGCTGGAAGGGCTATATCTGACCCTTCAGTAAGCCCCCAGCAGTGCTGTGTCCTGAACGCTCCACTCCACGCCAAAATAACTCTGTCTGCACATACACAGAATAGTTTCATAGCATGAAAGGGACCTTGAAGATCATCCAGTCCCACCCCCCTGCCAGGGGCAGGGCCACCTCCCACCAGCCCAGGGTGCTCCAAGCCCCGTCCAACCCGGCCTTGAACACCTCCAGGGATGGGGCAGCCACAGCTTCTCGGGGCAACCTGGGCCAGTGTCCCACCACCCTCACAGACAAGAATTTATTCCTAATATCTCATCTAAATCTCCTCTATTTCAGTGTCAAACCGTTCCCCCTCGTCCTATGGCTCCCCTCCCTGATCCAGAGTCCCCCCCAGCTCTCCTGGAGCCCCTTTAGGGACTGGAAGAGGCTCTAAGGTCTCCCCGGAGCCTTCTCCTCTCCAGGCTGAACACCCCCAACTCTCTTAGTGTTGCAGAGAGTAGCAGAGGGGCTCCAGCAGATACCTTCTTGCTCTTCCTTTGGAGTGTACCTGCGTGAGGAGACCTAAAGCTCAACAGCAGCAGAAGCAAAGTCCCATTTCCCAGTTGCTGATGTCTCCACCCTGTTTCCCCCGTCAGGTCTGTAAATAAAGGGAAGCCCAGGGGCAGAGGTACTGAGCCCATAGGGTTTTATCTAAAACGGCAAAGTCCAGCACGGATGGGTTGCGTGTAGGCTGCAGGGGATGAAATAGATGGTGGAAGAGATTTTTTAGGAGCAACCTTAGCATGGATTCACATGGTATTTTCTTTTCCGTAAAACGGTCTAAAAGTGTTCGTACAGCTGGCATCGCTCTATCCAGAAGTGTAATAGTGGAAGGTACTGTAGAGTCAGGACATCATTCATGATAAAGGAAAGTGCAAAAATCTGGTGACTAGCATGAATTAGGGACTTACATGGAAGTGTTTGCAAGATTTGATTGAAAGGAGGGGAACTTTGTGTTGCTATTTCAATTATTTAGAATTTGTATTGATTTTGCCTCCCTTTAACATGAAGCTTTTGTTTCTATTGCTTTTAAGTTGTCATTCTTTAACCATAGTCAGTTTTAGTCATGCCATTTTCCTATTTTAGTGTGCCATTTTCCTATTTTAGTGTGCCATTTTCCTATTTTTCCTCTTAATTTCCCTTTTTATAAATGGATTGCTTCAAACCCAAAAATTTTAAACAAATAAAATGAATGCAAATCTGTATCCGTCTTTCAAAAAGTCTAGAGACATAGCAAGGGAAAAAAAAAACTTTTTAAAATAAGAAATGTTTGCTATTCTGGTGTTTGCAGAAGCTAATGTAGCACGTATGACTAGGGCAAGGTTTCTTCTGCTGCAGTAACAGCTTTTACATCAGTGCAATGTTGTCTGGAGATGCCCTTGTTTCTCTCTGTGAGATGGAACCCCCCTTTGAAGTGAAACAGCAATACAGAGTACGAGGGTAAAGGATCATGAAACAGGACATGACAGAGGATGGCTTGTAACCCAAATGGAATGGAGAAAATGAGCAACACGTGAAGAATGTAAAGAGAGGGGAGAGACACATCAAAATCACCTAACCATCTCTGATGTCTTTAGAAATGGATAGAGGCAGAAGAAATAATACATATGACTCCCTTTAAATCATAAAAACTGTTTTTCACAATTCAGTGGAGGTATGAAGGAGATTTCTGTGGAAGGCTGTGATCCTTGTAAAGTCCCTGTGAATCGCTCAGTGCAAATTAACATTTGGCAAGGGGAAGAAAAAATACCTTCAGCGTTGCTTGGCCTTTTAACTACATAGACAACTTATTCGCGCAATGAAAGTGTTCCTCTGTAAAAGGTCACAATCAATAGTTGGCATCTTTGGTGCAACGTCCTCTCTCCTTTGTGTCTTAGGTACCCAGTTTTACCTGTCAAAACCAGTTTAACAAATTGCAATTCATCTTGCTGTTGAAAGTCAAGAGAGTCTTTGCTCTCCTTTGCCATTCCTACCCTTCCACCCCCGCTGCAGGTGCTCTGAGCGTAGGGTTATTTTTTGTGACAGTGCACAAATAGCTTGAACTGGCACACAGAAATATTTGGATCAGCTCAAATTTTGTATCCAGACATCTGACTTGATGGCAATAAATTGGTGAGGGGTTTTCCTGTTTGATTTCCTGCCTTGATGTTGTCCATCAGAAGAAACTATTCTTGGTAGAAGTCTGTCTCAAGACATTTTTTTCCTTTGCAAATCTAACAGACGGAGTGTTATCAGAGTGGTGGGGATAAGAAGAAAGTCTCCTGATGAACAGGTTAGTGGTAGGTACCTTTGGGTGCATGCCTTCTTCCAGTAGTCCTTGGCAGGATGCTGGTCTAGATGGACGCTTGGTCCCACCTCCAGCAGCTCCCATGGTGCATCTTCCTCATTTTCCATACTGAACCACCTGAAAGAGTGGCTGGGAATTGGGAGGTACCGCTGCTTCTTGGAAAAGAATTGAAAAATGGTGTTTTAAACCAATTTTTTTTAATTGAATAAATTTATATATTGCAAGAATGGGCCTTACGTATTTCAAAAGATTTAGGGGTATGAGTCTTTTCAGCCAGCGGTATAAATTAGGAGTGATTTTACTGCAGTTGCACTGGTATGAGTTAGACCCCATGCCCTAAGTGTGTAGCTTTTTAAAGAGAGGCATTAGGGTGGCAGTTCTAATAAAATCATGTTTAACAACTGGATTTTACCTGTGCCACATTTTAAAACCCCAGCTCAGCCTCTGAGCTCCCGTTTTAGACAGAAAAGAGTCCTTGCTGGCCTGTCCGCTCGCGCTGGCAGCAGCCTGCGTGTTGCTGAGGATGATGGAGCCTAGGGCTTTGCTGGTGGGGAATATTTTCCACATCCCATCTGCATCCCTGTAGAACTTGACCATTAGTCAGGCTACTTCTAAATGATGCATCTCTTTTAGAGATTTCTACTGATAACAAATGAAAGAGCTTTTTTTTTTTTCCTTTCCTTACCTCATTATGCAGGCAGCTGTGTGACAGCGTTCTGACAAACTGTGTTATCTCAGGCTTCCAGCTGCAAGCTGTTCTCATCAATACTGCTGCGAACTGTTTCCTACTAACCCTTTCGCCTTTATGCCCATTTTTATCAGAATTTAATTTTAATGTGAGGACAGTCAAATATAATGCCAGATGTGGGGAGCAGATAGTTTTCCTTTGTATAAGAACATAGCAGGGGAGGTCTTCTAAAGGACCAGCCACACAGAGCGCGGAGGGGCTGTGCTGCCATCGTTATGTTTGATTCCTGTGGATTATTATTTTTTTTTATTGATATTATTATTCTAAAGTTGCCATTTCAACCTTTCCTCCCATTTGCCTTGGCACTGAACTGGAACGAGAAATTAAACAACAACAAAAGAGCTATAATTTCGAAGAAAAGAAAAAAAGGGAATGTGCATCCCTTGGTCTGAGTTGGCGGTGTGGTGGAAGGTGCTCAGTCTGCTTTTCTGTTGACTTCTTTCAGCTGTTCTGATGTAGCAAAGAGAACTGCAAAACAGCTGCAGGAAAATCGTGTTTGGCATCTACTGAAATTACTGTTTCTGAAAAATGTGACCTCATTCCCTCAGGTGGAGCACCCCAACCTCAGCTGGGGAAGGTCCAAGCACAGCTATGTGCGCTCAGGATCCAGAAGGACAGAATACATTTCCCTGTAGCTCTGGGTTGTTTTTGCTTAGTTTACAGCACAAACAGAGCCGTATTTTGACAGCTAGGCTGAATATTGTTGAAGAATCAGTTCCAGTTTTGCTCAATCGCAAGTGAAAAGAGCCAAGCCAAAACCAAGCCTGCCCTTCACAATTTTTATTCTAATAAGCAATGAAAGAAAACAGTTTGAGAGAGGAATGCCCCTTTATCCTCATATTTTAGTCATCATTGTCATCGTCATAAAAAAATAGCTTCATACAGAGGCCTCCAAACTGCTTTTGTATTGACTATTACCTGCAGGAATTTCTCTGGCGGCTGACTGAGCTGCGTGAGGCTCCCCATCTCCCCCAGGCCATAGCACAAACAGCCTAACGCAGCTTGTGTACACCTTTTGTTTTGGGTTGTTACTTCCCAGTGGGGTATTCTACAATTAGCGCTAACCTCACTAAATGAGTGGCGTGTAGGATCATGTTTGACTTCTTGTGACCCTGTAGCTTTTAGAATTATTTTAACTCATTTATGACATTGAGCAACTATTCATTGCACTTTAACAAATGAAGTTACGGTCCCAAAAGAATTAGTTTCGTGCTCTTGAGTGGTACAGTAATTTATTAGTCCAAGAATTCTAGTAATTTAGTGCTCTATTTTAAGTAGTTCAAGCCTAATTAATAGGATAGTTTTCTTGTAGGAGTAATGTCATCTATACCTATATATAGAAAAGCTATCATGTTAATTAGGTTTATATTATTTTAAAATAGACACACAGATATGCACACGTTCGTGTTGATGTAGGTACTTAATGCAGGCGCCGTTGGCCCAAATTACTGCTTTGCTCTTGCTGGTTTACCCTCTCACAGGCATGTGCCCACGTGATTTTAACCAAGACAAGGAAAATTCAGTTGTGTCTAACAAGGAGAGGGGAATAAGATGTAAGTTTATTGAATAAGGGGGGAAAATCCCATTAACCCCATAAAATACGCAAGGTACACACTTGGAAGACCTTCTTTAAAGCTATTGTGGAAAAATATCTGTTCTTGTCAAAAGCTGTCCTGCATTGCTAGTGAAAAGGTATTAGGTGCAGGTGTCAAACATGCCTAATGAGGCATGAGGAGTCGACAGCAAAATAACAGAGATTATAGGTACAGAGGATTGTGAATGAAGTGTGAATAGCAGCCTGGATGTATGACTGACACAGAAAAGAGGAGAAGACAGGCAAGAAGAAAGAAGATCCATCACTCACTTAAGGAGAATGGACATTTTGAATCACTTGATTGATATCTTCCCATCCAGTAATCCTACAACTTTTAAGATCTACATTTAAAAATAACCTAAATTGTTCCTCCAAGAAATCATGAGTTTATTATAGGTCTTCAGGGTATTTTGCCTAACTCTGAGAGCAGAGGAGAAACATAATAAATGGCTCTGTGTGTGTATATTAGCACGCAGAAAGTTCGGGCACACCAATCTGCTTTGGCAAATTAACAGCCTGTTTATGGAAGTTAAAAAAGATTCAAGTAGCAGTATTTAAAACCGAAACTCTTACTCATTCCATTCATCAGCTAGAAGTAGTTTCTAGTTAAATTGTATGTAACAGCGTTTCCATTTCATCTGGAGGCAAATACGAAGGCCAATTTTTAAGGAATTGTTTCAGGGAAAGTTGATGTTCCTGATATTTTTTTTATTGCCCAGGCCTCCTCTCCATCTGTTGCTTTCTTCTGTCGGATGGAGTCAAAAAGTCTCTTTATGTCTAAACCATAAATCTAAAATGCTTAAGATATGAGTAATTTCATAGATGAAATTCCAAATGTTATTGGTGTTATGAAAATGTCTGGACAGCTAATGTCAGAGTTAAAACCTTATCCCTGATATATTTCCATCTGAACATAAAACTCCATGATAATAAGCTGTTGTGCCTTTCTTTGGTCTCCATCTAAATGAAACAGCAGGGCAATATTTTAAAGTTTGTATCAGTGAGAGAGAATACCTTGCCTCTTGGCTAAGAAAAATAATTATCCTGCTCCGATAATTCATGCTGTTGGCACATTCAGAAACAGCCTGGGGGCTCAGTCTTGCTGCCTTTGAACTCGGTGGGAGTTTGGGGATTGACTTCAATGGGAGGAGGTCCTCGGTCCCTGGGTATATAGTGTACCGTCCAGGTCTTTTTTGGTCTGTATATTGCTGCTCGGAGGATCCATGGCCAAATGCAAAGCCTTAGTTACAAGGCCCGTTGGGTTTTCTTTGCTGGGTAAAATGAGCAGAACCTAAACCTTAATGGATTGACATGGGACGAGGGGGGAAAGGCAGAGAAACCCAATTTGTCCTTAACTAAGCATCACAAAAGGATTGCTGTGACCGCTGCTAAAATCAGGGAGGTTCTGGCCGGCCTTGCCAGGCTGCTGGGAGGGAGACGCATCCCTTTATTTTTGGCAGTTCTGGCGAGGGCAGGTTGGTGCAGCCGTGTCGGGTCCCAGCGTGGTGCGGGGGTGCTCCCGTGGCCGGGGGGTAGCTGTGCCCGTCCCGCGCGCAGCCGGCCGGCAGGAATTGCCTGATTGACCATGGCAGCAGATGGCTTTTTTCCTAACGGCACCCCCCCCACCCACCCCCCACCCCTTTTCCCCTTCAGGTTTTCAATACATGAATAACAAAAGTTATTTAAAAACAACAACAATAACAATAACAACCCCCCCAACCCACACCTACTGGGAATTGTTTCCCCTCAGGATAGATGGATATATAAATGAAGTAATAGGTAGACCGCCTCCATTTTGGGGGGGTGGGGGGAGTGTTGACTGCTGTTTGCTTATACCCCAGCGGTGTTAACAAGCGGTAGATTGTTAGTGACAATCACACACTCTCTGGCACTTAAAGCAGAAGGCTTGATTTAATCGCAGAGCTGTCATTTATTATTCTGTTGTGCTATTCCACAGGGGGAAGCGACTGATCAAGCGCCTGCTCCCCAGAGCAGAGGGCTCTTTTTTTTTTTTTTTTTTTTTTTTTGTTATGTCTAAATCCTCAATACAAATTGCAGTATTTCTGGACTCCCAGCGGGACCCATTAGTGCCTGTGGGGCATTAAAGATCATTAATAGTGCTGTCAGATGGGGAGAGAGAGAGAGAGGGAGTGAGAGACAGAGGAAGCCAGCAAGCCAGCCAGTTGCTTAGCTTTCTCAGAAATCGGAAATTAATACATCTGCTTCATTAATACTGGCCTGTGTTTGATGTTTGTTAGCTGGCAACTTTAATGATGTAGGTTAGCACCAGTCGGGCGCTTGCATGAATTGGATTCTTTCAATTACCTAAAGTCCCTTTTCCCCATCCTCCACCCGCCTCTTTCTCTGCCCAAAAAGTCAGCCCTTAATTAGCAACTCTAAAAGAAGAGGAAGAAGCAGGAAAAAAGGCTGGGGTTTTTCCTTCCCCTCCCCAAGTGTGACAGCCACAATTTGCAACCTTGCCTGTATCCCATTAACTGTAGCTCTCTTCCAAGCATTTAACTGTATGGTAATGGAGAAGAAATGTTTTAATCACTGTGAACAACATGTTAATCAGTGCTGTGACTGAACACTAGGTATTAATTGGGTTAGGGTAAAGTGCTAATGTTTGCATCCAAGAATGCTGCTATCGAGTGCAAAGAAGACACAGATTCAGTGCTTTTGGCAGCTATTAAACCCAAGGCGGCTTTGACTGGCAGGATAACAGGGAGTAAGGAATGGGTTCAGCCCAACCAGAGCGTGGATGGAGCTGCCATGTGTCCCCAGACTTCATCTCCCCTTGCCTGAACTGGCTGCTGTGTCCAGCGTAGTTTATCCAAGGCTTCTCTTATTCTTCTCTTCTAACAGGCTCGGTACCTGCCCTGTCTGTGCTTGGATGGGTGCTAGCACAAGGGGCTGAGGTCCTTCTTGCATAGTTTGTGGATCTTGTCAAGAATATGCAAGAGCAGTCTTCTCTGGATGTGCTCGTGCATTGATGTTGCCTCACTGATCCCTGAGTGTCATGTAACGTCCATTGCTTCAGGCATTTCAGGTCTGTGGGCTATATCCGGCCTGCAGAACGGTACTGAGATTGTCTAGTGAGCGTCAGTGTTGCTCACCTAACCCATGGCATCTGTTCCTCTCAGAAAATCTAGGTAAGAGACGCAGCCTGTAGCTGCATCGGGAAAGAGGAAAGCTGGGTTGGTGATCAGTAGTTGCCAAGGTGCTGCTGCTGCTTTCTGGAAAGCTGCCCAGGAGAAAGGCAGAAGGCACGACCTGAGGTTTTGTGTAGTAAATAACACCCTTGTCCTGCTGTGGCGCGGCTTCTGCCTGATGTCTGGATTATGCCTCGAGACTGTCACTCCCTTCCTGTCTTCTCCCCACTCCTAGAAGATATTAGCTGGTAACTGTGCTCTTCCAGACCCAAGAAGCTGTTACGTTCAAGGAATTTCCTTTGAAAGCATTTGCAAAGCAAGAGAGGTGCCCTTCCACCTGCAAGCCATCACGCAGGCAGTGTGGTCAGCAGCAGGCTGAAGTTGAGTCTGATGGGACCATGGCAGTATAGAAGCAGCACTGAAAATAGGAATGAATTTCAAAGGCAAGATAGAGCATCTCTGGAGTGGGTTTTGTTTTGTTTCTTCCCCTCGGTGTAGCTTCGAAGTGCAGATGCAATGGCTCAATATGAAAAATTAGTTGTTTTCCATGAAGAATCCACCACTAGTGGAAGTCATTCTGTAAAATGGTCCAGCAGTAGCCATTTATAGCAGTGACTGATTTATGCTGCTTAAGACAGACACCTCTCTTGTTACTCAATTAGCCATGAACCATTTGCAACAGGGATACTGGGGGATACAACGCATATAGAAAGAAAAGACAGATTGCTTTGGTTTTGGCAATTGCCTTCTCTTTAGGGCTTAAACTAGACTAGAGGCGATTAAACTAAAATCCAGAAAAGAACTTATATTTTCCTCACGTCCAGAACACCTTTCCTTGGTGCAGCTGGTCTGGGCAAATCTCTAAGAACAAACCCCAACCAAACAGATGATCAATGAAGAGACTAGGAGCCAGTTTCTGGCAGAGATCATCGTTAAGTGACTCCAGTAGTCTAAGTTTCAAAACCTTTTCAGGTTTTAGCTTTGTTTGTATCACTTTGTACGAGTGTGTTGCATTTTTAAAGACCTTGAAGAAAGCTTGCCATTGAATGGGAGGCACTGGACTGATGTTCATAGCCTCAGTTGGTCTCCCAGCTCTGCCCCAGCATCTGTGTGATGCAGATAAATCAAGGCTAAACTCTCCGAGGTATTTAGGTGCCAACTCCCATAGAAGTGACGTGGAGTTAAAGGGCAAAACTCCCCCAAGGATTAGGCTCTCCTTTTACTGTTTCTAAAAGGAGGATGCTTCTCTCTCTCTTTCTCTTGTCTTGGCCTTTTAAACTCCAAGAGTGTGCCTGTCTGACACATCGTGTCCTGCCGAGAAGCAGGGTGTAACAACGGTGGCATGCTGCTCGGCATGCACGCCTCACGTCTTTGAACATCAGCACGTGGCAGTGTGCTGATGGACCCGCCGGGCTTTAGCCTTGTCTCACAGGGAGTGCTGTAGCTCTGCTGTCTTGATCTTGCTTGGCTGAGCTGGGGCAGAAGCAATGTGTCTGGTCTCTTCCGCGGTGAGGGACCTGCCCCTAGTTTATACTGATGTAACTGAAAGCAGACCCATTTAATTTAAGGTGTTACTCAGTTTAAAAGTCATTGTCATCTACTCTAACAAGTTCAGTGTTGCCTTGTGATGCTAAAACTGTGCCGTGAAGGCTCATGTTGCTTCCTCACATCTCTGCTCTGCATGTTTTAACAGGAGTTTACTCTTACATGTGCCACATTTTTTTCTTGTATCATCACACTGTGTGAACAATGTCCTCTCTCTGGTGACTTCATGGGAAAAGTCACAAATGCAACTTTCATATTGTACTGCTAAAACACAAGATTATGCCAGTTGTAGGTTATTCCAGTGCTGATACTCTTTCTATCAGGTCAAGAAGAAGTAAGACAGTAGTTCCATGGAAGGTAAATAATTTTTTAGGCAAATAATTTCGGATTTTAAATAAATCCATGGTCATATGATACAAAATGCTGATGTACTAGAAGCCCTGCTGACTCAAGTGCAGTCCGAAATTTAAAAGGGATAACTTTGTCCTGGAGGACTGCATGCTGGATCAAGTATTGTCATCCTGATTTCCCCAGGGACCTGGTGTCACCTTTCCCCCAACAGCCAAGTCAGGAATGTAAATAATTCTTGCCAGTTTGTTCCTGCGTAATTCAAATCAAATATGCATTGCCAGAAGATAGGACAGAGTGGTCATCCTATAGGAATGAATATGCAACTATGGCCTGAGACTTCCAGCATTTAAAAATATGCTTTATGGCATGATAGCAATGTGCATTTTTTTCATAGATATGAAAATATTTTACTAAAGTACGCTGACACTCTCATCCTTCTGTTACCAGTAGAGAAACCGAGATATGCTATGACTTCCCCAGTGTCCTGTGGTAAACTGGGGGCAAAGCCAGATTTAAAACCTACAAAGCCATTCCGTGCTCTGCCAATGAAGTAGTTGCGCTTTCTCCTCTAGTTTAGAGCTGCACACTTTCTCTCCCAGATCTACCATATTGCAGCCTTCCAATTGCAATATGGAGTGTCTGAGTGTCTGAAACAAAGTTGATAGGTTTTCTGGGAATATTTCATATAGGTAGCAAAAGCTCCACCTGGATGAATGGTGACTAACGGAAAGAAAGGGAGCAATACCTCTACGTGCCTTGGAAAGAATCACCTAGACTAAGAGAAATGCCTTTCCAGGGAGGATGGTAGGACTGTAACGACCTGTCTTGCTGGGGAGGCTGGTCAACACTCAGTGATGCTCGTTGTGAGCTGATTTAGTAGGTTCAAGTAAGACTTTATTGCAGTGTCTGTGCCTTTTCCCTTCCCACCGGTAGGAAAACATTCATTGCTCTTGCTGTGAGCACGAGCCCAGTCTGGCGCCACTGGTTTCATGTTCATAGCTGTGTGACTTAATATCCACTGCATAACTGAACTACCAAGTAGGTTAAGATCCTTGTAAGTGAGACTTTTATTATATGCAATGTTTCTCCACCATAGACTGTAATTGGATTTTTTTTTTATTGATTATGTGGTTAACTTTCCTTTTCACAGCAATAAATCTCAGACAGCATTTAACTTTATAAAGTGAGGAGGAGAGGAAAGTATCAGGTGAGGATTGACCCTTCCTGCGTTCCCGCTCCCCCTTCTGTTTTTTTCCTGGTTTTACTGTCTTAGGACTTCTGTCAGGTGAATAGTGGTGAGGCTGTGGCATCTCTGACAGCTGAGCGCGGCAGGAATCTCTCAGGCATGCTTGACAATGCAAGCCCCATTCAGAGAGGTTTCAGAATTTGGCTTTCGCTGGTGCCAGCAATTATGAAAGAGGCATACTCAGCTTTAAGCACTCAAGTGCTGATGGACAAAGTGCTGGTTTAACAGATCTGCCTAATGGGGAGCAGGTGAATAAATACACGATTAGAGAGTCCTTCACAATAACAGCCTTATTATCACATATTATGTAGAGTTTGAATTCCTTGAGGGTGCGTTTTTTTTTTCCTTTTTTCAACTGATGATCTCAACTGTATTTAAAAATACATGTATGATTCCCAAGATTTCAGCTGATATAAAAATCAGAGTGTATGAAAACATTCAGGATTGTTCTCTAGTCTTTCCAGGTCATCTGAGGTTGCTAACAGGCAG
>CM030024.1:11457500-11487500 GCA_017639485.1 Pluvialis apricaria
CCTAGTTTTCCTTGCTTAATTCACAATCACATTAAAATACTTTCCCACTCTGGACATGAATGGCATGAGGTTGATGGGTTTTGCTTAGCTGTAGACCCAGGCTGGCAAAGGACTTCAGCCTACATACAATAGTTCCTATTCATAAAGGCGTTGCGGGGAGAAGCGGGTGTGCGTGCTGATGCAGAGCTGGGCAAAGACTGTGTTATTTTGCCCATAACACTGAACAGGTTTCAATTGTGGACAAGTTCAGTAGGTGAAAATTGCTCCCTAGTAGAAGTCCAGGGGAAGACCACGTACAGGTTGAAGCTGGAGCTTCAGCAATGCTTACGTGATGCCCAGCACGCACTGAGGGGATTTTCACAAGGGAAGAAACGAGTGTGAAGAGGGAGGTGCCAGTTTTAAATGCCACTTCCCCAAACAAAGCAGCTGCCTGTTCTCTGGCCAGAATGTGCCATAAGCATTACAATTTTGTTTTGTAATTATGATGACAATAACACATGCAGGGGGTGAAAAGCGGTGTAGGATTCCTGGAAGCTCAAAAGTTTCCTTTGGTCCATGGCTTTACTGATTTGCTGCAGAGCTGTAGCTGACAATGAGACATATTGACAAACCGTTGAGTTGTGGAGGTATAATTCTGCTTTCGGGTAAATATTTATGGGTGTCTATTGGTGCTGCACTTTACACATGACTCTGAATGTGCAGCATAATTCAGAGAACTGTTATGTTTCCCATTCCTTAATTTTTTATAAGTATTTGATATGCTCATAGGGAAGGAAGTAGAAGGAGGTTGTGAAGCTGCAGCTGACACACAGCTGACAGTTCCTAGAACAACTGTTACAGACGAATTTTCCTTACTGTTTTCTGTCTTGTGGTGCTTTATGAAGAGAATTACATTGTGAGCAGAGTCACAGCAAGACATTTTGATGTTCAGAGCAGGTCTTTGCCTGTCATTCCGGCTCGTTCCAGTCGTCCCCTCCTGCTGTGTGAATTGTGCTTCCAGGGTGGTCCTTGGTGTGTTTGTCCTCTTCTGGTAACCTCCTTGACCTGCTCTGGTTGCAGCTCTGCCGAAGATTGTTTTCCTTGCAGCTGTCATAGAAAATAAGGCATCTTCATTAATGAGTCTAGTTAGCAAAATTTATTTTTTGTTCATATTTTGATGCAAATCACACTTTGCTTTATAGATTGTATTGCTTAGTCTGGTTACCTAAAATAATTTCTAAAGCATTCCCCACCCATCGATGTAGGAAGGCGAGGTATCAAAGAGGCAATTGCTCCAGCACGTCCATCGGACTGCGGTGCCAGATAAAGTGAAACATGAAGGAGTGTGATCCAGCCCGCCAGGGTGAATCTGTCTGAAGCTTCCAGTGCAGGTTTGGCAACAGCGGGCTTTATTCTTGTTCACTTCACTTAGCAAGGTTGCTCCAGGTACTATAACATCTCCTGATGGCCTCATCCATCCGGTGATTTCTACAGGTTGTCCCTTCCTCCTCTGTTCCTGTGCCCATGTCAGCTCCCGCTCTGGGATAAATTACCGTGACGCAAGCTCTGCTTTGCAATTTGTGGCATGCCTTGGCCGACGCCGGTGCCAGATGGTTTTCAGGGACAATCCTTGAGCAGATCCAAGAGCGTGTGACCAGCATGCAGAGCTGTTCTTGAACAGCACTGTACATATTGGCAGAGAGGAAAAACTCAGTTGGAGCTTATGGAGCGTGTTGGCAGGGGCATCAGAGCTCATCTAGTTCCTTGCTGTCCGCCAGGCCGGCCAGGAAATGGAGGTTGGCTCACATCTGTGGGACTGCTGCAGGGAAGGACAGAAGGACGTGCCAGCAGGGTCCTGCTGACAGAAGATTAGCGGTCTGGCTTGGCTGGCAAGGTGCTGCTGGGTGAAGCTCAGCAAGCAGGGGTGTTGCCCGTGAATTACGGGGTTCTCGGGTGAAAGTTCAGCAGCGGTGCGCAGCCAGGAGAGAGGGCGCTGCTGTTGGTACCCGCTGGACGCAAACAATGCACCAGCTACAGCAGGTCAGCGCAGGAGGCGGAGGGATGGGAAAGGCCAGTAGCCTTTCCAGCTGCCCTTCGACTGCCCTTGCAGCCCAGAGCCCGCGAACCAAGGTGGCTGAACTGTGCTGGTTGTCTCCTTTCCCAGCTCTGTCCCTCTCGCCTCAGTGGCCAAGCAACAGCTCTAGGGATGGCTGTGTCGGCTCTGCATCATTCCAAGGTGTGCTTAGGGTGGAGATGCTTTGGTTAGCGCTATGGTAGTTTGACATTAATTGAGGGTTGTGAGTGCATGTTGTAAAGTGGACCCAAGTCTTGAAGTCCCTGTGTCATCTTCGCTTGGTTCTTCTCAGTGGGACTCGTGCCTGGGTAAAATCTGAGCAGGAATTTTAGGAAAAGAGGCCACAGAGCTGCTTTCCTCTGGAGCAGAGCCTCCCACAGATATCGCTTTTGCCTCCTCCTTTACTGTTTTTGTCATTCTGGTCTGCCCGGCAATGATATTTTACGTCTGGCATTACTTTAATAATAAAAATAAAAAAGGGGAAAAGATTTCTTGATAGCTGTGTATATATTTGATACAATCTCCTTTTGCTGAGTGTAAGGCCGTTGGAGGAATGGGTTATCTCGGGGCTGCAAACCGCCATTCTATTAGTCTGTTTGAAGTTATCTAGAAAGTCTGTTTGAAATATAGCCTCCTTCTCCCCCTCCCTCGCAACCTTCCTTCCCCTTAAATATATTTTCAGGCCCAGATCAAAACAAGACTGTACTGCAATACAAAAACATTGTTTTAAAGGTCTTTACTCTGAGGTTTTATTTTTAGCCCGTTCTGGTAAATGGGGCTGGTCCAGCTTGATTCTAACCTTTATGCAAATTTAACTATAATTCAGCACAATATTTATAAGATTCAGAGTTAATTAAATCCCAGTGGAGATCAGACCCTGTATGACCTCATTACAGTTATACACAACCGCCTAATTTCCCAGAACAACTGCCGAGTGGAGGGTGCGCTAATTTAGGGAATGTATGGACATATGTACTGTCTAGATGTCTGTCTGTTACAGCTGAAACGGCAAGATTACTGCTCCTCACTTTAACGAACTCTTATTGAAAATCACATTAGCTTTTGTTAATAGACTCTTTTTTTGTTCCGCTGGATCTTTAATCGATAGAAATAAAATTAAAGAGACATTAATTATCAAGCCTTGAGTTCCTGAGCTGGAAGGCATTTTAGAAATGCAAAGTATTATTATTGCTATTAATTTTATTAGATAGGCCTCATTTTTTCCCCTACATAATGAAGAATTTAGGTGGATTTCACCTGTGTGCAAAGGGGCTAGCTCGAGGCCCCTTGCATTGCTTAAGTCTTATTTGGGAGGCTTCAGAGTAAGGCTTATATGATTCATGGGAGCAAGGATGGGAAGTTACCATCTGTGAGCAGCTGAAAATTAAATCAATTTTTGTGTCCTTTAGTACACGTGATCTGCTATGTACAAAGACACATAGGTACGTGCAAATGTGTGGGGGGGTTAATTTCATTGTCAATCCGAATACGTCCCCTGATCTTCTGTGTTTGGCATTCTAGATTTTTGCCTGCTATTGCCATGAAGGGTGGGAGTGGGTATTTCTCCAGAGAACGTTCGGAGCAAAATTCAGGGGAGCAGGAAGGAAAAATTGTGTTTGACTATATTGCAGTCCAAAGTTGACTGAGAAAAACATGATTTGATGGTAAATCAATTTCACTGTCTTTGGATTAATTTCATTTGGGACAAAACTCCACTACATCTTTTCCTATGAAAATGAAACACTATTATCTAGTAAAATTATGGAATTACAATGTTTGGAATTGTGTCATGAACATGAAAAAGGAATTGTTATGGGTTTTTTTGGCAAAAAAAAACAAACAGCAGGAGTGACTGCGAGTAACTGGTTTTCAATCTGCAAAACCCCTTTATTTTCATAGTCATATTCAGAACTAAACCTTTTGTTTTGATATATATATAAAAAAGTCTCCCTTGGGTTTTTTGTTTGTTGGTTGGTTCATTTAGTTTTCCTTTAGTTTTCTTTTGGTTTCTTTTACGCATGAAAGGGATGAAAGGTAGAAACATGAGGTTTTGCTTTGTCAACATGGGTTTGCACTTTCAGCATGTAAATATTTTCACCAGTTTATCCACAACACATACATATATATTCCCACTAGCAACCCCACTTGCCACGAGAAGTCAGCAGCCTGCAGTGTTTGAATCTGATCTGCTTTGCGCTGATCCATTACACATTTTGATCAATAGGTGCCTGGGCACATGTGCAAAGTTCTTATAGAGTTTACAAAACAAAGCATATACTTGAGTTTGCAAAACAATAGCATCATTCTGTTGTGTAACATTAGAGACAAGAAAATAAAATTGCCATAATCTCCATTTGCACCAGGGAATGGACAGCATTCGTAATCATTTCTTTGTTATCACTGGATATGAGTACGCTCAAGTCAGATGAAAGGGTAAGTAAAGCGAACGTGTTTTTGACGATCACGAATGACATAGGCAAAGATAGAGCAAACAGAGTGACAGGGACTTTACGGAGCCATGAATGACGGGACCTCTGATCTCCGTGCCCACAACTTTGTATGGTAGAAAAGGCAGCTGCAATCTGTTCCATTTAATGTGAGCTAAGCACAGCCCTCGGGCTATTTGTAAGCTGCCAGGGAGCTTTGCATTGCACAAAGTTTGGGCACCTCGCTGAATTTTCGTGGCTGTAGCTGTGCTGCAGGATTTGACAGTTTAAGGGATAGAAAAGGGTGGGAAGATTCTTAAATAGCTTTCTGCCAAATCAAGAATAGTACCCATATGCAGGTCAAAACTGCTGGGTGAATGGGGATTTCAGACTGTGGCATCTTTATTCCCTTCCTCCAGGAACAAACTAGAAAGTGGTTCTGTGCCTGGGATGCCAAAATGCCAGGAAAAGACCGCTGGATGAAGAATAGCATCCCCACTCGTAGACACACACAAAAACAAAAGCAATAAGCCCAGCAGGCCAGGGAGGACAGAGTATCTTTAACACAGAAACACCCTTTAAGAGCTTTCTGAGGGCCTGTGGGGATTTTGTGGTGGTTGGGCTTTTTGGGGGGTTTGCTTTACACTGCCTTCAGAGTTGATCTAGTTCATTAATTTTTAACAATTTATCAGTATGGGAAGATAAATCCCCTGCAGTCCCTTTTAATATATTTTCTTCTTTTCAAGTAAATGATTGATGAGTATCAATATAATTGTTCAATACAGAGTGGTTGCTAATGTAGGGACCCTGTTGCCTGAGGGCTCCTACCATAGTTTATAACCCCGCGCAGATTGTCTGGTTAAGATCTTAAGTAGCCAAAGCTGTAAAAGTTTATGTATATGTGTGGGTGGGGGAATAGAGAGAGCACACAAGTAAGCGAGGCGCATTTCCATTAATCATGCTGCTTTCCTTTTGGCGGCTGGATTGGGCAATACATTCTTAGCTGTGCAAGTTGGGTGGGGAAGAGTTTCTCTATGTTAATATTTGCCTCTGGAAAACAGGGCCCAAAGCTTTGGTGTTACGTGGAAGGAGTCTCATGGAGGAGACGGCGTGGTCTGCTAGTTGAGGCGCAGAGCAGGGGTTTGGCTGGTCTGGGTTCTGTTTTCACCCCTGCTGTGGATTTGCTGTGTTACACTGAACATGCAGTTTGGTCACCAGCATGAATTACTGAGCTCCAGTGTGATTGTTGCTGCATCGTATCGACTGTGCGCTTCTGCCCCAGGGGCTGGAGCTCACGGCCACTCAAGCAGTCTTCCAGTGGTCTTCACACCATTAAGACTCCTTTCCCTTTGCATGCCATCATCAGTATTGAATTAGCGTAGTTCCTTGGATCTCCAGGGACAGACAAGAGCCCCTTTTGGTAGGTGCAGAACAGTCACAAAACAAAGTCCCTGCCATGATCTCACTGTTTCGGGAGATAGGAAACAGATGGGTGTGCAGACACAGGAGTATGCAGGGTGGCAGCATAACGGTAGCAGCGCTGGGCAGCACGCTGGTGGGCGGTCTCGACACACCAACCACCAAACTGCTGTCAAGTATTTTTTGGTTTCATTTAGTATCTTGGGTCTTAAACGAAGGGGAACTGTAGAGCTGCACAGGAGCCGTGAAAGGTCCCGGCACCACTGCAGGGGAGCAGAAGATGAGGATGAGGTGTGCAAGTCCTGCACACGCATTGTGAGAGCCATCGCGTCTCCGTGAGGCTAGGTTGTACAGTCGATGTGATATTAAATTAAATGATATATAATCTAATGTCTTCGCTAACCTTTAAAAGCAAAGCTGAGATAAAAGAGGCTTGGACATCTTCCTAGATAGTTAATGTTACGGAGATGCCAGTACGGATTCTTACCCTTCAGATCTGCAACATGTGAGTTGAAGCAAAAACGAAGTAAATTCAGATAATGTCTGGTGTTTCTTTACATTTGGAAATTTCCAGTACTTATGTTTTTAAATTGCTTTTAAGGACAGATCTGTGATAGATTTTAAAAATAGATAATGAAAAAACCAAAGCTCCCTGACAGAATAGAAGTGAGTCTTGCATTTCAAAATCTGCATCAAATTCTTACAGTAACGTATATTTTTAGTAAATTGGGGAAGTTTCTGTGGTAGTAAGCTAACTCCTATAGCAACTGTGTATCTTGTGCCATTTTTCTACAAAGAAAGAATTATTTTCGCTACTAATACAACTGCCGAGGTACGTACATATCCATAATACTATTTGGCACTTCTGTATGATAGCATTTTAAATTTTCAGAGCCATATATTGATCGATTCCTCCACATTTCATTCACGTTTAGTTTTTCAGTGTTTTCGTTCTGCTTCCCTGAATGGGGTACTAAAACCCCATCCCATTTTCACTCGCTGAAGGTCACCAAGTGAAGCTGTGACTTTCTAGTTGCTGTGATCTGTACTGAGACCTCTAAACCAGGCTACCTCATACTGCACAGAGGTGGGAAGTGATCTCATATGGGTAAGGGACAGAAGCAGAAACAACTTTATAGGTGGCAAAGGAAACATTAAAAAAATCCATTTGCGGGTACATATTCTCTCCAAACAGATGAGGCAATTAAAGGAGAAAAAACGACAACAAAGGAGAAGCAGAGTCTACTAACATTTGCTCAGTGTGAATCTCAGATTTCTCTGTGGGAGTTATTTAAATTTACACCAGTGAAAGAGGCAGCAAAAGTGGCTTTCCACAGCCCGATGCCCCACATCTCCTTCTGCCGTAAATTAACCCGCTTTCCCGATGACTTCACTGCACTAACTCCCTGGAGCAATTGCTGAGATGACAGAACGAAGCGTTGGTGTCTGGTGCTGGTTCCCCAGACCTGGCTCTGGACAGAGTTTTAGGAGTGATTAATTCCTCTATTCGCACTCGGAGCTTTGCGTGGACAAACAGCCCCGTTTGCTCACGTGAGATGAATTGCAGAATCAGGACCCCGCAGCGTGCCTGCTAGGGAAGGGCAAGGTTGCTTCGCTGTTTGGAGATTCTCTTTTGAGAGGTCTAAATTACAAAACTGTTCATTTTGTTTAAAGAAAGATTATGATCTCTGGAAGAAATATAGTACTGGAAGCAGCGACTCATGCAGCACTTGGAAACGTTTGGCGTATTGGACCTAACTGAAAAAAAAAACCCCACCTCCCAAACAATGCACCAGCCATTAAATAAAAGTATTCACTGAGCCTGGAGCTGCAGAATTATTTGGAAAAAGTCAGTCTTGCGAAGATAAACAACTGGCTTGGTCTAACCATCCTAATATTTGTTACAGGGCTGCTATCGATCTCTTGATTGTGCCATTGCCAGGAGCGCCGTGATGGATCCCCGGCTGGCCGCGATGGGCTGGGGACCCGACGGGAGCTGGGGGCGGCGGGAGGCAGTGCCGGCACGGCGGGCTCGCCGGGGACGGGGACGGGCGCGGGGAGCCACCTTCCAGCCCCGGGAGGAGTTTGTGATATACAGAACCCAAACGTGTATCAGTGCAGGGAAATGTTATAGGTTTATGAGGAGAGTGATTAAAAATGTATCAAAGAGGCTTGTAAAGCTTATGGTTCAAGTTAACTGTATGAAGTAAACAGCCTTTAAGTGTCTCCTGGGACTGTGACAGATAGTCTGTGGGTGTTACTGCAACATGGTACTAGTGATTGTTCTGGCCATCCCAAACTAATCACCATCTGTGTGTATGAGCCTCTTGGGAGCTCCTGGTTGTTGGACAATCATGGTTGTTAGCATTTTTAATCAGTTTCTGTGCAGCACAGATAGAAACCGTATGCTCCAGCCTTTATTTTCCCTACTCACGGAGAATTACTTATTGCAGCACTAAAAAGGGGATGTGGGAGTTCCTGCTAATTTTCGAGGGTCACATTCACCTCGTGCACCTAGTTGTGGTGACATTTCTCTCGATGTTCCCTGCCCCTGCTCCGGAGAGCTACGGTAAGAATTACGCTCTTGTTTTGCTGCTGGCAAGGTGGATTGAAACGCGAGTCCTTCGCTCTGCCTGGCAAAGAGCCCTCCTCCTCGTGGCCGTGCTTCCCGCATGACTCAAAGGCACCAACACAAATGCATAACGGTCGGGATCACGGTTGGGGAGATGGAGTCGGGGGGTTTATTGTCCTTCTTGGTAGTGAGAAATAGCTGCTGAAGTAGGAAGAACCAGAGCGGATCATTGCCTGAAGCAGGAGACTCTGTGCAGTTGAAGTTATAGGCCCCGGGAGAGTTCCCAGCTGTACTTGCCTGGCTGTCGATGCAAGAGAGACTGCAGGCGAAGACGGCTCCGAGAAGTGGAGGGGCAAAACAGAGAGGGAAGAGGATGGCTTAGATCCAGGCTCTGAGGAGCAGAGTCGATGCTAAAAAGAAAAAGCTCTCCTCTCATTCTGTACTGAAGTGCAGCTCATCTCGACAATTAATCCTTTAAGAATTAAAATCTGGGGGCCTGGATCCGCACTCCGCAGTCGTTTGACATCTGTGCGGAGTGGCTGGAGAGGCACTGCCGTGCCGGCTCTGCTGGAGCTCCGCACAAGTGGAACCGGCTCTTCACGTGCGAGGCTGCAGGCAGCCCGGCCCGCAAAGTGCTGAGCTGTCAAATCTGGCATCAGCTCTAGTGCCCCCTTGTCCCCACCTCCCTTCCCCAGCCCCAGATTTAGCTACAAAGGGCCGTGAATGTGCGGAAGAGAAGGCGGTTATTGTACGCAGGAGGTAAAGAGGGGAGAAGAGAGGAATAGCGAGCAGGCGAAATTCCCTCCTGTTACAAACAGGCTGTAGTTCTTGCCTTAAATGAAATGTCTTTTTTTGTTTTCGTTATCAATGTTGCCATCGGTTTTCTTGAGCTCTGCTCTCATTTTCTTTTCTTTTTTAAAGGACTTGTGTCAGGCTTCTTATTCATTTTCCTTTAGCCACGAGGGTGTGAAGCCGAGGGGCAGCACGCTGCCGGTGGGTTTATTATTAGTTGTTGTTGCTGTGTCTGTGCAACTGTGTGGACAGGAGCAGGTTTTGAATAATGAATTCGAATGAATAGAGCAATTTTCCGGTGCACAGACAGGTGGCCTGTTTGAGTGGAGGGTAAACCGTTCTCTGCAGCGTTTGGGTGATGGGTCTGATATATTTATTCATGTTGCTGTGAACAAACAGTTCATTTTCTCCAGTCCCGTCTATGAATTGTGTAAAGCCCGACACAAAAGAGTTTCGTAGTCGGTACCATGCCTGCGGTGTTGAAAGGCGATCTGTGGCTTCCCACCCTTCTTTCTGCTACTTGAAAGAGACGTCTCACTGGAAGCTGTATTCTGGTGCTCGCAGACCCAATTGACAAGTAATTTCTGTTTATCTGTTGTCAAAAGGGACAGATGTATGTGATTAGGTGTATATTGATTATCTGATTTAAAACACAGATGTTTCCACGTAAACTGTGCTGTGCCCCCAATCTCTTTCGAAGCACTGGTACGCTCCTCAGCATCGCGCAGCAGAGCGGGGTTTGTGCCGTTTTGGGTGTGATTCGCTGTTGCTGTCCCCCAGCCGGGCTCCCCGAGGTGGTAGGCTTTGTAGAATGCTATAGAGTCCATTTAGGGTCTGAGAACTGCTGTCAGTCAGGTACTATCACTGAAATCGTGCTGCAATCGCCTTTACACCAACCTAGGAGTTCCTTCTGGGGTGGGAAGAATATTGAGAATTCGGAGAGTTACTGGCTCAAGTGGGTTATAATATCCGTAATCACCAACGCTGTGTCTCTTAAATGCATGCGTCTTTATCTGTCAGCCTTGAAGATCATCGTGGGCCTGTGCGAAATGAAAAAAACCCTTTAACTGCTTCATATTAACTAACATATTAGAGCCCTCGTGACATTATCATTGTGTCTGCTCTTGAGAACGCTTTGTTGATTATAACAGAACATGCTCTCGGCTGCTGGTAACCCAAGCGTGTTTCCAAATTCGTCACCGCTTGGGAAGCAGGAGGAGATTGCTCTGGGTGGAATCTGGACTTGCAAACATGCTTTTCCTGGAAACCATTGGCGCCCAAGCTTCGTGCCTCTCGCAGTGCAAAGCACGGTGCATCTTCTTATAAAATTAAAAGCGGCTTTTTAGTAAAGTGGCTAAACCTGGCGACTCCTTCCCTCCAGTCAGAGGAGGTTTGCCTCCACCCAGAGGGGCAGGAGAAGAGTCAGACTGTGAGATGAACAGACCACAGCGGTGAAGTGCCGGTTTTGGAGATGCGAACGGCTCCTTGGCGTGACTGGATGAATCAGTACATAGGCATTGCTGGTTTGCACTCATTTCACATTGAGCCTGTAACAGAGGAGCCACTCCCTGTCTTTACAGGCCGCTTTAAAAGTTTAGACAGTAAGGATTTGTTTTTACAAGTAAGCTAAAGAGTGCCAAAGGCATTCCCAGGCACTTGAATAAGGTTGTACAAGGTGGTAGAATGGCCTTTCCGCTGTGTCCCACACGTTCCTTGCATGGTGCAGGTGGCAGACAGTTCCCGGGCTGGTTCTCAGCCACTCCACGCCAGCTCACCCCGCTGCCGGGGAGCTTGCTCAGATACGTTTCGTTGACTTGCATAGAAACAAGCGTCCGCTTCTACCTCACACCTCATGTGCTTTGACCTCATATGCCCTCATATGCTGGGCAGATCTGTCTTTGCGGGGGACTTGCTGTAGAGATGTGGCCGGGTACCTGGGACTCTAGAATAAACTGTATTTGCCCCGAGAAGCTGTGGCTGCCCCATCCCTGGAGGTGTCCAAGGCCGGGTTGGACGGGGCTTGGAGCAACCTGGGCTGGTGGGAGGTGTCCCTGCCCAGGGCAGGGGGTTGGAACGAGATGATCTTCAAGGTCTCTTCCAACCCAAACCATTCTATGATTCTATGATTTTAGTTGGCGTAGGGAAGCGGGACCTGACCTGTCACCTGTTTGGCCTTTAGGGGACATTCCACTTTGCGAGACCAGTCCATGGGCCACAGCTGGCGAAACGTGAGAACAGCCTGCTTAAAGCGGTTGTGGAGAACCATTTAACTTAAAATTTTGTTCCTGACAATTTTACCCCTGTAGTCCTTTCCCTAGAGTTACGTTTTCAAAGTAGCAGGCCTGATTCTTCTGCCAGTATTCAGGCAAAATCAAAAGGACTTTCACCTGAATTAGGACCCACAAAGTAGGTCCAAATGCAACCAGCCATATCCAGGTTCTCTATAGCCACACGTGCCACCCCATGAAAGACTATATTTGTAGCGCTGGGTGTCAGACCTATATCACTGCAAGAAGGAATTCATTCTATCCTGTACTTCTTCCAATTAAGCACTGGTGGTTGCTGCTGCTGCGACGTGTACTGATAAATGGATGTGGCAGGATCGACTGTGAATGTTTTGGCAGCAGCCCTCCTTCAGGTAGCTATTAACTTTATTTTTTAATATGAAATTCAGGCACTAAATCCAAGGAAAAAAAAAGCATACATAATGTAGGTTAATTAAAATGCCTGTAAATGAACAGGTGACAGGTGTCGAGCCCCATGACAACCACAACTGGAGAAATGAAAGTGCAACAGACTATTAGGATTCCTGTGTTAATCAGGTAATAGTAACTTGGGTAATTACAAAATCATATGAAATCTTTTTTAAATCCCAAACCTCATTTATAGCCTTTTGGAGATAAAATATAAAATGTAGAGTTTTAATCCAAAAGGACTTTCTCTTCTCTGGAGCCCTCAATCTCAGATTTCTTCCATGGCTGACACAATTAAGGGTTGGGTTTTTTTTCTTTCCCCTCTCTTCAATTTTATTTTAATTAAGAAATATTAAGTTAAAAGCCACCAAAGAGTTTGAGTTTCTATCTCTTTGGCGGGTATTTGGTAGTCACTTATGTGTCCCGAGGCCTTTTTCTGTATAACAGGTAGAACCTGCCATGTGCATCTGTTGGGTCTAAGAGGTGGAATTCATTTTCGTGCTGAGAAGCAGCACGGGGCATGTGTGAGATGAACCTGGAATAGACTGGAGGCTGCTCTGTCTTCCCAGGAGCAAATTACACCGCAGATGACTAAGAGGACTTCTGATTAAAATCTTTTTCCTATGAATATGAGCAAAGGTGGTGATGCTATTTCGTATCTGATATGCAAACTACGACATGTTACACTCCTAAGACAATGCGTCGTTCTTGCAGCCTTTCCCATACTGAAAAACCCATCCAGACGTTTCCCAAGAAAAAAGATTGAACCCTCCTGAGGAGATGCTTATAGCCATTCCCTCTCTGCTTCTTGAGTTTTACCCTGTAACCAGGGTCTTGATCCCAAGTAGAAAGTTTATCAGAGGTGTTAGGTGACTTGCCCAAGGTCGTTAATACAAATCGGTAGGAAAATGAAAAATGAAGCCTTCCAGACTTTTGCTGTAATTACCAAGGCACATGCCTCTTTCTGGATCTGTCAAAGAAGAAAAAAAAATTGGCTGTAATTTGGGCAAGGAGCTAGTGAGTCTGCTGAGAACCTGCACTCGGGTTCACTCTGTGAAGAACCCTTGGAGGCTGATTCGGCAGGTAGCATATAAGGATTTTTCTTTGGTTGTTTTTTTTTTTTTTTTTTTTTTGTAAAACCCAGATATCAAAAATGAAAAACAGTACTTTTCATCCTTGTCCCTGCAATAGAATTTATTGTCCCTGGGCTATAGACAGCCAGACAAATAGAAACAGATTTTTTCTTTCTTTGACTTGGAAGATGAGAACATGTTTTGTACATTCCTAAGTTGCAGCCAACATAAAGGTCTTTATCTTCAAGGAAATCAGTGGTTTGATTCTTGGTAATACGCCACTAACCCAGACAGTGACAAATTTCCCAGCTTTACCCTCCGTACCAGGAAGATGATGGCATTCACCTCCCATCAAGAGGAACAAGGGGAGCTTCCCTCCCTTTCCCTTTTCTGATCAACACTGTTTATAAATTAAACAAAGAAAAGGATGGAGCTTTATTTTAGGAAGCTTTTGGACCACAAGTTGTGTTCAGGATTAAAGGTCAGGATGGGAAATCTGCCAGATTTTCCCTCCCTACTGCTACTAATTGTCACTGCTCCAGTGGAAAAAAAAAAAAAAAAAAAAGAGAGAGAAAGAAAACTGGATTAGGGAAAAAAAATAAACCCACTAGTCAGAATAACAAGGAGAAAACGGAAGTCAGGCTTCATCTAGTGCTTGAGATATGCCCTACATAGACGCTATTGAATTCTACCCACCTCTGTGCCAGCCTCCCCTAGGCATGGTGGACAGTACTTATTTTGTTTGGGGTTTTTTCCCCTCCCTCCCTCCCTCCCTCTGCCTCCTTTGGTGTTTTTATTCAGGCACAGCAGGCACCCAAGTGAACGCTGACAAGCATTGGCACACTTAAAAAAAAAAAAAAAAAAAAAATAAAAAAATTGCTGCCACTCTCCCAGAGACGTCCATTATGTCTCCAGAGTCTACGTTTTGCAACATAAAAGCATAATCAAAAGAAATCATGCTTCGACTCAGCCAGGGACAGGGCAGAATAGCCCATTTAGCTTTATGCTAAAAAAGAAAATAATTGGACCAAAATTCGTTTGAAATAGGAGCAGGAAACAGTTTGTTTGCAATCTATTTCCTCTGGAAAACAGCAAACCCTATTAAACCCTCTTTGGGAGCTATTTATTTTGGAAACAAGTTCAACATTCTGCAAGCAGTACACGCACGCAGAAGAAGTTGTAGCGGAGTGTAATCTGTGGAGGAAATGTCCGTGTTTATCTACATTGTAGTTCTAACCAGCTCCCAGAAAAACAAGCTTTCCACGTCTTTAGCAATAGGCTTGATTCCTTTTAGCACGCTGCATCCCATCCACAGACCCAGAGGGATAAACCCATCGGTAAGAGTTACAGGTGGGAGGTAGGAAAACCAACAAAGCCAAAGGGTTCTTCCTCGGCCATCCTCCTGCTCTTCTCCCGAGGAACTTCACCTCTGTATTAACTCTCCAGCTTTTCTCCCCTCACCCACCCTGAAAAAAAAACCCACCAAAACCCCAAATCCCCAAACCATCGTACCACGGTCCTTATTCTTGGTGGTTTTTCCCCTGTGCTGTCATGTGGCATTCACGTGTGTGGGTGAGCCGGGGAGATGGCACGTAGCACACGGGCACCGCGGAGCCGAGCCTTCTGTCACTGCCGTGTGTCTTGACACTGAGTCTTCTCCACCTGCCAAAAAATCCTCCCACTCACCGCTCTGCGCTGGGAGCTGTGCCCCCCTCACCTGCTTCGCTCCCCTTCCTCTGAACAGAAGGAAAACACATGAACCCAGAAGGGAATCTCAAGACGAAACCAAAACAGAAATGCTATTAGCTTTCGTCATGTGTTTCTGAACACTTCTGTGTGGTGGGGACTGCTTGCTGTAGCTTTCACCTCTCCTTTCAACGGTCAAAACACAGTAAAATCCTCCAATGAATAGTTACGATGAGTAACTTTTAGCTTGTGTGTTGTGTTTGAGCAATTTGGCTGGGATGCAGCAGTTCAAGCCTCACTGCTGATCTGCAGTGGGGCAGGACCTCAGGGCATGATCCTCCTTCTCTGCTAAGGCCGGTGTTAGTGCAGGACACCGAGATATTCCTCAGTGGCTGTTGTGTTTCCTCATGTTAGGAGCGTTTAATCAGTACACCTCAGCGTTGGCCTCAAATCCATCCTCTGTTTGGTGATCCCAGGTGATCCATTTTACAGGTCAGTTTGGCTCAGCGTCTCGTGCTAGTCAGGGTCTTTACTCCCCTGACGTGCGTGGGTGCGGAGACCTTTGCATGCCTTTGGTACCCCGTTACCCGGGAGGTTGTGACGGGCCGCAGCGTAACACAGCTTAATGTCCCCTTCGCGTCTTCACACCTGGAAAATGCAGGGACTTTTGCTGCTGAGTCTGTCCAGGCTCCAGATGACGTCGGTGTGTACCCTTCATCCGAGCTGCTAGAAGGCATCTGCCAGGCTCGGCCATTTCCCGAGAGCTTTCCTTCTCTTCCAAGCCATAACGACATCCTCCCCGGTTTTGTCTTCTCTCTCGAGATAAGATTAACCCACCTATTTAGATATTTGCATTCCTCTTAGCCACCTACTCCTGTCCCCACTTCCCCCGATCTTCTTCCTTCTCTACATTAATTTCTCTTTATATTTAACCTTTAGATTTTGGAGAAAGGAGTATAATGTGTCTCAGCAGGATATCATTTGATTTCTGCTCACAAGAGAGGGTCTTATTATACTTCCCCGCAAAGTGCTTGTGATTTATGAGCTATTTCTCACTTAAGGGTTAAGTATGTTATCTCCTAGCCCAAATATCCTATATTAGCAATAGAGCTGATTACCACCGTTTGTATCAGTCATTGGGATCCTTAAATAAAATGGAGAGCAGCTTGTTGGAAATCCTCATTTCATTGAAAAGCATGGTTTAACTTTAATAGGGTTTGCATACATATCGTAAATCAGCTCTGAAAAAGGAGGGCATATTCTTTTTCTCCATCTGATTGTTTTACACATTTCAACAGTGTGTAAAAACACAGCCTGTCATTGTTAATTTTAACCAAAGGGAATTACTTCTGGAAAGGCTGCAGTCGTGATTAAATGGAAAAGGTGATCAGTAGTGTAAATTTGGAGCTGATTAAATGCCGTCAGCTCAGATTCCTTATGCAAAAGAGATACAGGGATTAAGCTGGCTGCTTTCGCTACGTAGACAGCATGAGCTCTTAAGCACACCTAATGCAGAAAACTTCTGCAATGTTTGGTTTGTATTTTAGCACAAGGGCAAGCCTGAAACCTGCAGTTCATGGATTGACCTGATCCTCCTTTCCAGTCGACAGAAACCAGCTCGCTTGGTCTCTCCTTCTGCCCTGAGACTGGCATGGCAGTAACAACCAGTCTGGCCTCTGCTACTTTAGGAAATGTGGGCTCTTCCCAAATTGTAAGGCGAGTTTTGCAGCCCTAGGGAGCTTTGAATGCACTGGTCTTCATGTTAGGGAACGTACTTCTTTCTTCTCTTAATGGGAGTCCTAGTAGTGCTAGTGGAAGTTGGCAGGAAGGACAATTCCTCGTCCCACTATTGTCTCATCTGCAAGGTTGCTGCAGCTTTCTGTCTTTATGTGGATGAGCACTTTCACCTCCACCGAAGGGACGGAAGGGATGGCTGCGACATTACAGACTACAGCAAAAGGAGCTGTTTTCTGCTTTCATAAGCGGTGGCATTTGCATGCTGCTTTCAAGCAAATGGTTCAAACACTTCTTCCCCCAGTGCTGGGTCTGACAGCTTCACTCTAGATTGTTTCCACCACATCTCAAGTTAGCACCTACCTCTGGGCTGCGCATGGTGAGGGAGGCAGAGCTTTCGTTGAATGGAAATGACGGGGAGCTGTTTTTAGAGGATGTATTTAACCTCAGATCCAAAAAAGGTTTGGGGGGCTACTCTAGCCCATAATGCTTGGTTGCTCTTAGTAGGCGTCACAGTTCTAGGAGATACACCGGTATGTCTGTGCTTGCTGCAAGGAACAGTGATGTTACGGGTAGGAAGGGAACCGAGTTGCCTTGGGATTGTGCAATGCTGGGTGTGCCAGACAGAACTGAAAAAATTATCCTGCAAATCTGACCTCACAATGTGAAATTCAGAGTAAGGTCTGTCTCGGTCCCAAGAAGGTACGGTGAGGTGGTGGTGAGGGAACGGAGTAGCAAGTCTGAGTGAGAATGACCAAACGAGAAAGGTACCCTACATTTTAAAGTATTACAACACGTGTACATAAAGTATTTCTCACTCTTACTGCAACTTGTTCATAATTTAGATTTTAAATAAACCAATATTTTCCCAACGTTATGGGCCATAGACTTTGCATTATTGCATGCGATCAAACCAACAGAGTGATGAGGGAATATGGACAGAGGTCGAGCTACCGAGAGCCAAATCCCTCCTGATTAAAAGTCTTCTGTGGTTACTTTGGTGGTTTTCTCACAGCGCTGAGTAGTTAACCAAAGCCAAGAATTTCACCCTGTTTTCTTTCCTGGGTACGTATTGTCAGATACTGGCAAGCTGATAGGCTTTTATTTCATGCATAACTAAAGAAGTAGCAGTAGTATAAAGGAAGTCGGTGTACAGCTGATATGTAGAGTAGAACTTACTTTAATTGAAAAGCAGTTCTAGTCAAAATTTTTTTCCTTCTCTTCTTTTAAGGAGAGGGGGAGAATTGTTTTCAAGCATTATTAAGCTTTTTTTTTTTCCTCCCAGAAGCTAAGAAAGCCATCTGTGAAAACCTGTTTGCATGTTTGTTTTCTACAATAAAATGCAAAATACTTCTTCCTGTCAGCGGATTATGCCATATGTCACTCCCTGTAACAAAACCAGCATGTTTATTAATGAACCCAATCAGAGGCAAGGATTTAGAAAGATTTAAAGGAACTGAATTTTCAGTTCAATATTTTAGTGTAGAAAAACTCCTGGTCTGTTGTTAATGTTGTACTTGGAAAACTCAGGCTTTGTTTTTTATATGAATTTGCTAAATTGGCAATGGAAAGAGAGCAGGAGGAAACTCTCTGGGAAAAGAAATCACACTGCGATCCCTACGTTCTGCATGCGTGAACCCCCAGCTGATTGTGATCAGCAGTTTATATGTGATTAATATTTAATTTGATTGGTATAGTTTTTTCTCCAGATAAGCTAATTAAGGAACTTGATGGAAAGGACACCCTTGTGCATTAATGTAGCAGCTTTTTGGTTTCTGTAGGGCAGACTGAACCTTCCTGAGTTACAAATGAGATGAATTCAGCTTTCTCAGCTGCATAGGGATGAGACCTGAATTCTGTGGCTTTGGTTTTTTATCCCCAGACTGCCTGAAATTTGGGTTCAGATGATTGCGGCTGTGCTGAGAACTATTTCATACATGATAAGGGTGATTGTGATAGATGCAAAGATAACCAGAGAGCTTATATTTGCCCCTTCAGATATCAATAGATTGTGCATGCTGAGAATCTGGTTACATTCCTGGGAGTTTTTGACTTCTCAAATAGACAAGGTTTCTTATCAAAAGGGTTCAAAGCTTGCTTTTGCACATGGACTTCAGCACGCCAATCAATACTCATTTTATCTTTAAACTCTAATACTGCCCTCACTGATTTAGATCTTGTTATTGTAGAGATCAGCTCAGGCACTTGCACTGATAGTGCTGATGGAAGGGAGCCGGAGCGTTTAACCTCAGGATGGGATTTCTCACGTCGTCCCACCCAGGACCTAGCAGCATTTACAGAAGGGGATTTTAAGTTGCTGTGTGAGGATGTTTTGTCCCTTCTTCTAAGTTTACAGTGAATTTATGGTGGGGTTGATATGTGTTTTTTGGAATATTCCAGCACCTTGCAAAAACCTAAAAGAAGCAATAACAGTCCGATTTTTCACATGCGCTTCCAGGGTCATCAGTAGCAAAGCATGAATGCCGGGTCTGTTCTCCGGCAGCGGTCTGCTGCTGGGAATGGATCTGTTGGTTCAAAAGATAGAAATACATTTCTCAATGCTGAAGTTCTTGCGTCAAGACCTGGCTGGCCATTTATGAGGGGGATAATTACGTTAGCATCTTCAAAATGCATGTCTTAAGGCAGGAAAAGTTGTTCATTAGCTCATTAGATGTGTTTACTAATCCAAACCATGGAACAGCTTCCTATGCTTACTTTGTGAAGACCAGAGGAATGAAATTCCTCTTAACATTCCTCTAACTTTCTTACATCTATTGAAAGGCTCCGTAATTTAGTGCCTTTCTCACAGGCATAATTCATCATGGAAGAAAACACAGAAAAATAAAAGTGACCTTTTTGAAAGGTCAGTCCATGTTTATGCTTCAGAAGCAGTCACGAGTACAGGTTTGGTGCAAAACGAGGCTGTCCTAAAATAGCCTTCCATTAATTGTTTAATCAGCCCAGGCTTGTTATAGATTTGGCATATTCTGTAGACAAATCAGGTCAGAGGTAACAAGTGATTCAAAGAAACAGAAAAAACCCTACTGAGCTTTGGAAAACATGCTTCTTACAAGAAAAAATCTGAAACAGAAGCAAACGCCTTGAATCTGGATAATTAATAACCTGATGAGGTTTCACAGGCAACCTAAAAGCCCGAGATTCCTGGATTCTCATCCATCTGCTTCAGGAATCCTGACACATACCTGTCAACCCAGTGACTGCCTTTATTTTCCTTCTTTTTTGTTAGCATGTGTGTGTTGTGCGAGTGATCTGTGTTACCCGTTTGGCTGCAGGCCTTCAGTTAGGGCCTTTATCCCATCCCAAAAACACTGTCTCACGGGAGAGAGCTTGTGACTATGGTAGCCTCCCGCCACCTATAAATATGTTAAAACGTTGCGTTGCAGCCTTCATCTCTAGAGGACTCCTCTTCTCTTTGGGAGCATGAATAAAATGCATCGGAGTTTATGTAGGCAAAACCAAGCAGTATCATAGAGGCTGGCTGTACTTTCAAACACAGAATGTTGACATCGTGATTTTAGTAGACATGCCCTGGAGGAGAATGTCTACGGATTACATGAGATCTGAGAGAAGGAATGGACGTGAAGGATTTTATTCATATATTGTTTTCAGCAGTAGGGAAGCATCCGCTTCTCTGCTGTCTGCTTAAATGCCCACCAGCTTATTTTTCTTCCGAGTGCTCCAGCCCCGACCGAGCTCTCCCCTCCGAGCACGCACTGGAGCTGTGCCTCTGAATGCTTCTGCTGCACCGTTGTGATTTCTGTTCCAGGCACCTGAACTTTGTCAACTCTCCAGTTTAGCTTCCCAAATGAGAAATGAGCTGGCAGCCCGAGGTGCGGCTAAGGAAGTAGCTAATTCCTAAGGGCCGCTGTTGGAAATGGGGAACGTGCACAGTCATTTCTCTTGACCATCAGTGCTGAGCGACGGTGGCATAAAGCAGGAAGCCTTTTGCATCTCGTGCATGGCAAAGCAGTGTTGTTATTCTGGCTGCATAGCTTGGCTTGTTATTGAGCACATGCTTTGCAGATTAGCCTGTTTGTATAGCCAATCGAACATGTGCTCCATTAAAAATTAAAACATCCTGTTTTAAGGATGGAGCAGGAGACATCAGCTGCCACTGTGTAGCAGACATGGAAAGCCCCCAGAGCCCATTACCATAGGTTACAGCAAATGTTAATCAGTGCCAATGCAGTTAAATAATGCAGTTCGTGCAGATGGCAGCTACTACATCTACTCACAGATGTGTCCTCAAGTCCCTGAGGTTGCTGTATCACAGGAGTTGTCGGGAACAGTCAGATCCGATACTGACTGGAGGTATCACCTTTGTGTTTGTGCCATATATACCAGCCAGAGGAAAGACAGCAATCGATAGGACTGAGGAAAGAGTTCAGAAACACACCAGAGGGTAGCGTGGGGTAGTACCTGAACTCAAATACAACAGTAAGGAAACCTGTGTCCTTCACAAGATGTTGTGTTTTGGGGGTTTTTTTGCCAGGCATATTTACCTTCTGCACATACAAATCAGTGTCTTAACATCATTAAAGACCGGAATCCACAGCTCAGCTTTTGAACTTGTGGATTTGCGATCATTGCGTATCATTATAGTCACTTGATGTGTACGGGAGGGCAGAGAAGAGGTCATTAGCCTGCATGCCAGTCAAACTTCATTTGGGATTTCTGTATTCTTCCTCATCTCTGCGGTTGCAATTATAACCCTTTTCACATCAGTCTCTAGGTTGTGATATAGTACAGGTGTTCTCTGCCAACTTGCCATATTGTCCTACCTCAGATGAAGTAATTTATATACCTTTTTGGCTGTTTATGCTCAGTATGTGTGTTTATGAAAAGGCGTGTGCAAATCTCTATGACATGCAAGAGTTTGCAGATGAAAGTTGTGCTATAAGTATAAATACTGTTTCGAAGATGTGTCATGCCGTTCAGCATGTAGTAAGAGGAAAAACCATTGCAAGTCAAGAAGCTAAAAAGCATTTCTTTTTCCACATCTTAGGACATCCTTCATCATCTGTTTGTGTTTTAGGTCTCTGTCACTGGGAAATGTTCTTTATCCTAAATCTGTGGATTTCTTAGCTCATAATGTCTCCTTTTTTAAAAAAGCTTCTGTATGTATATATGGTGTTCTGGTGGAACAGCTTGAAAAATGAAAAATTTTAATCAGTTAAGCACTTGGCTTTTACTCAGTTTTTGCTTAATTCATTGAGGGCACGTTGATCATTAGATATCAGTTTTCTAAAATACATAGATTCAAGGTATTCCCGTTTCCTCGGGGCCTCACCATTACTGAGGGTGCAAGTGTCTCATCTACAACGCAGAGTTTAACGCTCTTCCTTACGATGTCTGCGTCTGTGTTTTATGGAGAAGACCAGCTTAAAACCAACCATCTGCAATGAGCCTTGGTTGAGACATTTGGTTGTTACAGCCATCTGATTTCTTGAACCTGCCATAAGACTGTCAAACTTCCCCCTCCTGTGCTAGTTCCCAGTCCCACTGTATGGCACGCCGTGACTGCAGCCCCTCGTTTGCAAAGAGCTATCGGCGGGGTTGGAAATTGTACAAGTGCAAGGAAGTTGGTATAGAGATCTAAGAGCAGAATACATTTCGGTTGTTTAAATTTAGCTCTCAAGGCTATAAAATGGGACTTGGGACTCATGGGACTCATTTTTTCTTCAGTAGTTTCATCTTTTAACCATTAATTGTCAGATATGCGGTGTGGGATGAGCGTTCTGCTGTGACTGTGCTTCTGTCAATTAATAATGGAACGTATCCAAAGTTTATCTGTAGCAATCATTCATACCATCTGGCAATACAAATTAGATGAATTTGAAAGCCGTCTACAAACAGGCATGTTGTTCTAGGGACTGCCATAATTATATCTATCAAATATAGAGAGAAAAAATGTATTTAATGTATTTTTAAATAGTGTGTTGAGATCAATATCCCCCTGAGAGCGAGCTCCGTTTCCAGAGAGCAAGGGCAGCAGCACGGCTACGCAGACTTCCCCTGTGCTTGTATCAGTAATGCCCCCAATGAGAACGGGCCATTTTGGGGAATGAGCAGGGGATTATTTTTCTTGCCTGTTCTGGCCCTGGCCTCGTTCCCAAGCCTGACAACAGCGGTGCCAATTAGTGACAGACTGGGGACTGGCCAGAGATGACAACGAACCAGTCACAGGATGGATAGAAATGTTTTAAATGGGCCACCGGATCAAAGCAAAGTGAAAAAGCTGTTTGTATGTGCAGAAGACAGCAGACTTACTGTATTTTACAATATTTGAAGCCTGCTTAATACCATCTCAGTGTATGGCCTGGACCCATCCTCTCCCACGTGCATGGACGGCCCTGCGCTAGAGCCACTTCTGCGTTTCCCAGTGTCTGCACAGACTGGAGCGGTGGCGGGCCCTGCCAGCACCCTCCGGGCAGTCTCGTGGCTCTGACTGCTATTGATGGACCGCACGTGGTGGTTGCAGTGACAGTGGTTAGGATGCGCAGCCCTCCAGCAGCGTCTCTGGTACCGTTCCTCCACTAAGGTGTTTTGGACGGGCTCCAACCACCCCTGGCGTTGGGTCGCCTGGGTGAGGATGGCTTTTATGGCTCCTTTGCCGTAACTGCCTCAACGTGGAGAATCCATGCAGAGATGTGTTTGCAGCTTCTAGTTTAGGTGATTTCTTTCCCTAAGAAGACTTTTCCCTTGAAGAGGGATGGCAATCTCTTCTCCTGAAGGGTGACCGTAGGTGGGTTTGCTCTGTGCCTCCTTGGCTGAGCAGGCTGAGTTGCCTGAAGCGTTAGTCTCCATGCACAACTCGTGCCAGGCTCTCCGGGAAGTCCATCTCACAGCCACTGTATCAGATGTAGAATCAAAGAAGAGACCTGGAAATGAAAGAAATGTGAAATATAGTTTATTCTCATAATTATAGATGAGGAATTGTACTGCATATGTGTATTCCCTCAGTAAAGCAGCTGTTCTGCCCTTAGAAGGATATTTATAGACTATTGAAGGTAAACAATCTTGGCTTATTTCATATTGCTACCACATTTTCACCGAGTTTAACTACAATTTGATCAAGAAAGCTGCTTGCATGTCAGTTTTACTGATACGAGATACTTTTTGCTTGCTATTTCTGCTAAATATTCTCTGTCTAGTTTTCAGATAAACTGTTTTGATATTAGTAAGTTCTTTTGAGTTTCAGTAGAGGAGTCAGTTGTAATATGCAAAACCATTGGCAATCTTAGAGTCATTAGCTTAACAGCCTCTGTGATGTGGTTTGAGGTTACTATTTGATTTTGTAGGGTTTTTTTTCCTCGCTCAGTATTTATTCCTTGCCAATTTTCAATGCTGTGTAAATGGTTCAACATCAGGATTCCGACACGTGTGATGAATTTCAGTGTTTGAAAGCTCATAGGGCATTTGCAGAAATTTATTCAATAGTTTATGAGTTATCCTGCTCTTTCACTGCTTCTTTGCTGCCAGTCTCCCAAGTTTGTGGTTGACTATGATGGCATTTATATTTACCTGGTAGAGTGGACTGTATCACAGTTGTCACTGTTTGTATAAAACTAACATTTAGTTGCTTTTAAAAATTCATTTTACTGCTTCTTCTTTGGGGTGAACTGATAGCAATATTTCTGAAGGAATTCTTTTTAGCTGATGAAGATCTATGGCAACCGGAAAATGATCTCTTGATTTAATATACATAATGGCTGAGGACACATTGTACAGGAAAGCTTCAGACATGCGGTATGTACGGTGCGAGCGCAGAAATTGGTAAAACTGCTAAAGAACTGCTGTTGCTGCCCAGCTAATCCTGTGGTCGGTAGGATGTGATTAGCTGTTGCTGTACCCCTTCCCCGAGGAGCCTGCCGAGCCTGGCGCTGACCCGCTGCACCCTCTCTCCGGTGAGAAAGCTGCAGTATCCATGGCAAAGGTATTTTAGCAAAACCTGGGAACAAAGCAGCCAAACAGATTTAACTTCTCTCCCTCTACAATGTGCAGGTTCCTATTCTATTTAGGGCCCTGATCCAGTATCGCTGAAGTCAATTATAGCCTTTTTACTGATTTCCGTCAGCAGTGAATCAAGCTCTAAAATCTTATGAAACGTTCATTGTTATGTTATCTGTCTAATTTCTGAAGAGGTGGAGTTACATATGAGTGTTAAATGCCTCTTATGTCTCCATTGGTGTCATACTTTATGCTTTGCCATGTGTTTTACAACCAGTAACAAAAGCATGATTGGAAATAGGCCCCATTAAGCTTGTTTGCACTTATACTCATCGAATGCATTTTGGAAGGGGTTCTCACTGCTTCTTTTAGTTAGGGATTTAAAGGAAAACCAAACTGGTATTGGGAAAAACATTCCTTTCCCTTGATTCCCCTTAAGCAGAGCAGTTAGTCTACAGCTGTTTCTGCTTCCTATTTGCACAACAAAAAATCAGTGATTTCAATTTGCCAATTGCACTTCTGCAGTACTGAAAGTGTGATATTAAGCAAATTATTTTTATTAGGTCAAGCCTAGTGTGCTGCTAAGGCAACCCACTAGTAGTAATTCAGAGATGTCACTGCAAGGCTAAGTTTCTTTAAAAGTTTTAATTTCCATCAATCAGTTAAAAAAAAAATATCTTTTTCTATTTGCTACTCAGTGAACACATAGCTTATAATTTACAGATTTTAAATACATGTATAATATATACATGTGTATGCACACACATACACAATACGTCATATAATACATAGATACCTACATCTGCATGTACATAGTTGCATGCGTTTTATACAGAAACTTTTGTCTATTTATTTTAAATGTCTTTTTAGTATTTGTAGTTTGATATATGTATGTAAATGCAATCTCAAGCGGTTGGACACTTGAACATGCAGTTCCAGGAGGCTGTCAGTGTACTCGTTAGTGGTTGAAATTCACATCTTAAAACAAAATTGCTGTACACAACATGAACCCTACCAGGTACGCACATCAGTCCTGGGCAAACTGAGTGAAAATACTTGTTTGAACAGTGTTCACCAACAGAAGAGTTTCACAAGTGACACTTCCATGTGAAGAACACACAATACACACATGTACGTATTACACATCATTCACAAGCTTTAAGATGCAGTCAAATTACATATAATCTCTTTCTGCTGGTAGGAAGCCTGATTCTCAGATAATCTGTATTAGAGAGTTTCAAAATTTAATTAAGAACTGATCAAAATTTGGGCAAGGATCTCAGGATTTTGCTCTTCATTTGTATGTACGTAGCAAAAGCATACATTCAAAAAATTATATTGCGCTGGGAATTCACAGCTTCAAGGTGACTTGTCAGAGATGACGGATTCCTTAAAATCCCTCCTATTCTTTCATCAGCAAAATGGCTGTTAAGTTTTTAAGGTATTAATCTCATATGTGCATCGCACTGTTGTGCTGGTAGGTGAAAAGCTTTAAGTGTTTTCCACTCTTTAAGCATCACTGTCTTATCTTCAGAGCTAACTCGGTGTGTCTGAACTCCTGGAAAGCAGGTGGTTGATCAAGGAATTTAGGGAACAGCTCCCCTGTTAAAGCCAGGGAGGATATTTCCTAAGAGGGGCAGTGGGAGTGAGGAAAGCATGAAACTTACTTAACAAGCAAGGCTTGAATTGGATAATCTGCATAATATATCCACTGGCATTAAGTCTGTCATCTTTGCATTGCATTTCTTGTACCGATTTTGCAATAGCTGTCTTTCACTGTCGGTTCTAATAAAGAGCGGTGGTCAGCTTAAATTCCCTGGGAGCGCAGAGTTATGTTTTGTGAACTACATGTGCCTGAGGCCTCTCATGCATGATTTAAACTGCTTTGTAAATGTCAATAGGTGGAAAAGCATTAGATCCCTTGTAGATTTCTCCAAATCCTCAAAGATGTGTATACCATGTATAAACCATGCTACAGTTTCAAGGCCACTGCAATCTCTACACTTGCCTAACTGCGGGTTTAAGGTATTGCCAGAAGCAAAATATCGGTGTATACATGATTTGATCCAACCAGCCAATGAGACCCTTTATTAAGAAAACCTTTGCTCCCGTGGAAAGTCCCTTGTGATATTAAGTGGGCACACGGCATAAATGTTGGATGTGCTTCAAACTTTGTTGCTTTATGCTGTCTTTAAAAAAATGAAACAAAATGCATTTCTGCTTTGTCTGTGGAATCCGCCTTTAAATGGAGGACAAACTCAGCCACAGGAAAGGCTCGCGTTTGTCTGCGTGTTGGGGCAGAGGTGGAAATAGGACTTTGTAGGTTATAAAAGAAGTCGGCTTTTAATTAGGAGTGCACTGCCTATTGGCAGAAACCACTGACTATATGAAATAAATAAGAATCTGTTACTAATGAGAAACTGTGGGGGCCTCGGATGGCTCCGGGGATTGGTAATGTAGGTCACTGGTTTGCGGCCGCACGAGGAACCGTTGCCATCTGACGCCTGTTCGGTAACCTGCGTGGAAGGAGTCCGTTGGGTGCCAGCCCAGTTTCTCACAGGCAGGTGTGCACATGGCGCAGCCACCGCTGCGGCTGGCGCTCCCGATGATGGTCCTGGCAGAGAGACCGAGCACCGAAGGGACTCTCGGTTACTGAACTGGCCGCTCACCCTGGGTACAGTTCCTCCAGGTCAGGCTCAATGCAGGCTGGGGACACCATGCGGAAGGTGGCACAGACACTGCTGGGTTTGCTGACGTGGGGAGGGAGCCAGCTGCCAGGGTTGTCACTGAGGACCATCTCACGAGCACTAAATTGGCTGAGAAAAACACATTGATAAAAGTATTCAGCTATTAGTGAAATTCATCACTGTGGCCAAGGGTAAGCATGACACTTGGGTACCAGTAAATTGCTATTTTGAAACTTATGGGCTGGAAAGATTTTGATTTGTTCTTCAGTTCAGGGGATAAATATCATCTTCATCCTATTTTCAAATTCATTGGGAAAAGATCCATGCCCGGCTTTAAAAAGACAGAGGCCCCAACTCCGGCTCAGAAGTCCTTGAGCTGCAAAAAGCATGTTGTAGGGAAAGATAAGCGTGTGCTCGCTGGGTGTACGCTGCTGCATCTCTCTGCAGGAGACAGGGCATTGAGCTGGTTGGGCTTCTTGAGTCACTGATTTGTCTCACTCATCTGAGCCATTTTTTAAGTAGACGATCACATTTGTGTACCTTGAGTTATCTGAGCTGGGCTCTTTCTGTTTTCTTAGTGATGTAAAAAGTTATATTCTTTGTGTCCAGTTCCTTGTGTTCAATTATTCCTTCTTTGTTTTCAATGTGAAAAGTTAATCTGTGTAGTTAAGTCCATGCTTTGTGCTTTTAATTGTACTTGACTGTTGTATTGTGGCAGTGTGTGGTCTTTTCCTGGATGGGGAACAGAACAGCTCAAACAACCGTCAGTTTGTGGAGTCAGTTCTTACCTGTGAAGCACACAGGGAACGGCTGGCTTGAGACATGTGTTGGGGTCCAAGGCAAGACTCCAGTTGGCAGTAACCAGGTTAAGCATAAGATGGTCTTGTTTCTCTTTCCTGATAGTCCATGGACAAAGAGCTCCATCTCATCACGAGGAGTGTGCATAGGCTGATAGATCAGCAGATGACCCTTTCCAATTCAGAATTGCAACCAAAAAGTTTCTGTCTCCTGGTTTCTACTGCAAAAGAGACGCAGGACTCCTCATGTCATTTGAGGTCTTTCTGGACCTCTGTTTTGCCTGCAGTAGCCTCTGGTATTACCCGACAGTTTAGCAATGATACGACATCTACCACATTATTCTCACCATTATGGTTTCCTATTGCCTTGGCTGATGATCCCACTTTCTATTCCTCTCCACTGACCTCTGTGCTGTGTTTTCTTCCAAAGCTGTTTACAAATTTTCAGATATTCTATTTTTATCAGCAGAAGCTTCTAAGAGTGTTGAATGGCTCCTCAGAGAGCTGATACATACTGCAGAGTGCTGGTCAGGTCTTTTGTGACTCCTTGGTGCCCAGTAACTGAGCTTTGCTATCACCATGGCCTTTGGACACCGCAGTTCCAACATCCCTGCCTTTGTGTTCCTTTCAAAGCTCAACCGTTCTGGCCAAAAACTTGGTTCACATATATAATAGCTATCAAACGGAGAGGCTCTCATTTTATCGCAGCATCTATTTGAGCGCTGGGATTCCCCAGGGCACGGCTGGCTTTCTGCCTGCATTTTGCACAAAGGTGGCTTTGGTCTAAGGTGACTTTGTGCTATGTTGCTTTCAACATCTCGAGGACTGAGAACTTTTTAACATGTTATTTCCTTTTGCAAACACAGCCGTTGCTGTTGCCAGGACGGCGACTCGCCTGCCCACAAGGCTTCCCGTGCCCATCCCTTACATCATCAGGCAGCATCTTCTGATCTCAAAGGAACCGTATTCCGCTGGTTTCAGAGACTAAACATTGCATTTGCTGCTCAATATTGGTTATCCTTCAGTGGTTCGTGGAGACAAGCAGAACTGCTATTTATAGATTTACTTTCTGTCTCTCTAGTTCAGTGCAGTCAGTTCTGACACACTGTCCCAGTAATCTGATCAGCCATGCTGCTTTTAAATGCAGGGCTAGGCCTTGGCCTCTGTCGGGAGGGTGACAGCTGTCAGATACAGATAGTAGGCTACAGATCCTGGCTGCTAAAACCCACTCATTCATTCCTGTTACAGATCATTGCCCACAGCTTGAAACCATGCTTTACAGTCCGCCGATTAGCTGGCAAGAGATCTACATACTGTATTAGCAAGGTCAGCCAGTGAGATAAAGGCTAAAACCTCAGCCCATCTGAACTATTTTTAAGCAGATAGCCACATGCACTGGCTGCTTGTTTATTTTCTTCCCTGCCCCATTATATCACGCCAGTACAATTAGCAAAAAATAAACAGTAAAAAAACCATACTCTTGTAGATTGTCCTTCTACAGAGTTCAGCCCGGCGGTGGTGGGACACAGATCTGTTGGAGAAATGTCATGCACTCAACTGCCTGCGTGTTTCTTAAAATACGGTAGTTGGTTTCTTCTGCGGGACAGCATGATAAAGCTCAGTTTGAAGCTACCATTGCTCAACCTGTTGGAAGACTTTTGCTCTGTAAGTTACTCGGGTTTGTCCATGAGTTCACTTGGAGTCCCAGAAAGAGGAATGAATTGTCTCTTGTTTGTGTGTTAGTCCCAAATGCATGTACTTCCCAGGAGGGAAGATTATTTGGGTTTAGATATGGATATTTTGCTTTGGATCATTCCTGAATAAGGGATTTGAGATGCACAAACTAGGATTTGAAAAGCAAATTTGGTATCTCTCAAGAAGGGAGACAAGGGAAGAGCTACTGAACACCATGAACACCCTGTCACCTTTTTGCTTTTTTAGCAAATAAAAGACTCATGGCATTGTTTCACCCCGTTGCTATTCTTACTTGCCAACTTCAGCTTGCAAACCATCAACAAGTTTGCTGTTTTTTTTCTCAGATCCGTAGAAGGGCTTTTTAGACCCAACCAATATGTCAGTTGAGCTGATGAAAGTTAT